>MU836441.1:0-28952 GCA_029204225.1 Diphasiastrum complanatum | reverse complement strand
GCGGCCACATACCCTAGTACTAACAAGTAGCTTCTAGTCCTGGGACCTGGACCTGGTTCGTGAAAGGTGCTGCTAACGAACTTTCTTCATCGCTCTTCCTCATGATAGTACCCGATTCTCGTCACCACCGAAAGTGAATTGTCAATGGCCAATGGATAGAAGCTCTTAGATAGCAAACTGGGGACTGGGAGTTGGGGCATCAAGCAAGCTTTCTTGAATCTAGAGATCCACTCATCATTAGAAGAGGTCTTTTAGTAGAAGGTTTTTGGTGGGCCAAGCCTTGCCCTCCAGACTCCAAAGTCCATAGCTCTCAGAAATAAGAATCAAATGATGATGGAAGGCCTGAAGGGTATTCAAAGTTCGAACTATACCAAGGGAAAGTTACAAGCAGCAAGCTCCATATCCACTGTCAAATCTACCCGTGCCCACTGCTCCCACTGGTCAGTCTAGACTCTACACACTTGGAGACTTGGGAACCTGTACATAACCGGCACCATAACCAGGCGCTGCCAGAAAATTTAGCAGCCTTAGCTGGCTGTAGCCAGGAGTCAAAGTTAGAGGGGACTCTGATGGCTGTGAGCCTGTCTGTGACTGTAAGATTTGGAAGTGGGACAGAGTCGAGACGTCGAGACTCCAGGCTTGCAAAATTTGATTTGGGGATCTCTGAATTCTGCAGTAGCAGGTTTGACTTGAGTCTTGGAAGGGTAAAAGTTACCAGAGAGATGGAGCCAAAGATGGAGAAAGAAAGAGACAGATATTCGTAGTGTCACAGTTTCACAGAATAGGAGGGAGTTGGCAGAGTCCTGGACTCAAGGACCAGACCTGGAAAATTGAAGTGCTAGTCGGGATAGGACTCATCAGCACAGGGGCCTCAGGATTCTTTGAGCTTTGGATGGTAGCCCAGGGGCCCCAGGTCTGATGAGGACTGGTGCCTGAAAGGCTGAAGGAGCTCAGGCTTCAGCCTAGCAGTGAAAGGCTACACCCGGCCTCAGCTACTCAGACCCGTCTTGCATCATCCATCAATCCTTCCACGAAAGCACGTGTTGGGTGTTTACTACGCTCTTGAGTCTTCCCCCACTCCAACGAAATGGATCAAGACAAAACTTGCTTCTCAAAAAAAAAGAACATGCTTAGTCTAGACCCTACAGGAATTACAAAACCCAGTTCAATCCTGACCCCATGAAAAAAAGAAGTCACTGTCCACTGCAGTGGACTAGGCTGAGCAGTGAGTGGTTATAATAAGCTGCTAAGTACCTACTTACTGCACGAAATAGTCCTTACAGTCCCTGCCATTGAGAAGGGGTGAGCAGGTGAGCTGAGCTCTATCTAGACAGACCTACAGTAACCGACAAATGCTTCGAACACACCCAAACACGGGTGAGATACGCAGGGCCCACAAATTAGAATTGAATGCATGCAAGCTTCCCGAATCCGAAGTTCCAACCAAGAAATTAGAAACAAGATCTATAAGAATGCCTTAGAATGGTGTTGTTTGGAGTTTGCAGCCTGTAAATTGCAATGCATTATGCCCATGAGAGAGAGGCAGTTGGAATTTGCCCTCCAATGGCAAAAACTTTACTTGAAAGAAGCCGTCAAAAGAGCACCCAATTTGCCTCAAAAGAGCTATGAAAATAAACGCAAAAACTTTACTTGAAGGCCAATTCAAAAACATAGAAAGTTGAATCTAGATTCTGTAACTCAGCTTCATATGAAGCAAAATATTAAAATTCTTTGTTAAATTTGTCATAGAACATGTTGTAAGGCTGAACTAGCATATCAAGGTTAAATTTTGAGAGAGAAGAATAAGGTCAATATAATTACATAATGATACCCTTCATCATAAAAAAGAAGGTACTTCCTTTAAATTTCAAGCTTGTGCTAAGGACTTGGCCTTATTTGAGTCTTTCTTGGCTTTTAATGTCAATTTTCTCTCATTGAGCAAGTTCTTCAACTAGATGTCTCTAATGCATTTCTAAATGGGTCAGCCTATTGGGTTCATCCATGATAAAGAAAAAGTTTTGCTTGCTTTTCAAAAGTTTATATGGATTGAAGCAAGCTCCAAGGTCATGGTATTCTCGACTAAACACCTTTCTTGAGTCACTAGGATTTAATCTTAGTAACTATGATCCTTCCTTATATGTCAAGTTTTTTGATAAAGATATTGTCATTCTTCTTATTTATGTTGATGATATCATTCCTGACAGAAAGTAGTATCAAGATTGCACTTGGAAAAGAGTTCAAGATGCAAGATCTTGGAAAAAATCACTATATTCTAGGATAGAGTGTGAAAAATGCAAAAATAGCTTGGTAGAGGCCAAAAATCTTGTATATAGATAAACACACATGTGTGGAGCCAGTTCCCACGTGTGAAAAATAGTGTACTTGTCATGTACCATAATCATATAGGTTGTAAATATGATTTAATTCAAGTTCTAGTTGCTAAAAAGGCCAAAAACTAGTTTTCTAGACATATGACACATGGCATCAATCTATTGATTGCATGAGCCACATCTTTGGTTAGGTGTCATATCCCATGTGTAGAGGACAGCTCACATGTGTGGAATAAGCTGAAGTAGGCGAATTTTGACTTCTAGAATATTTCAAGTAGATCTCCATATAGAAGAACAAGATCCCAAAAAGAATAAAACAAGAATAGTGAAGGGAGGCCAAAGATCTCAAAAATCATCAAAACCAGGAAAAATGCTACTTGCATGCGTAGTTTTGAGTGGTTTACCTTGCCTAACTCTCATGTTTGCCTCTCTTGATGATATCTTGGGCAAAAAATGAGTGACACACTCTTATGGCATTCTAACACATGGCCTTTTCTCATTCCTAACCAACCTTTGCTCACTGGACCAATTTTGTACTATAACCTCAAATATTTAACCTCTGGGTTAGCTCCAACCATTCCCTTTAGGCTAGATGTATTCCAGATTATTGATTGAATCTAGGTGGAAGGAATCAGATAAGAAAGATTTGGTAGTTCAAACTAGTTGGAAAGAAGAGGAGGTGGATCCATGCATGTAAGTATCATCAATGAAAAATCTTCTATGTATCTCAAAACTACTGACATATTTGTTCTAGAATGGTAAGGATGTCCCAACAGTGTATCATGTTGGCATCAAAAGGAGACTAGAAATCATAGAGAAAAGAATCTTTGCCCAATGACTTTGAGCACATAACATTATCATTTATTATGCTCGATTGGATCCCTTTAAAAATTTAATGTTGTCTATGAGGAAGGATTTTCCATGAATTAGATAGGCACAAAATGAGCACTGAAATCTTTAAAGAGATGGTTGTAGACCTATTGCTAACTTGGTAACTTTAATTGCCTAGCCCCATATTAGAAAATGCCCTCTGTAATTTGGTGCATAGTTCTATAATATAGTGAATATGAGTGATCAAGTGAGAGGAAACATCTTCTTGGGTGTTGTATATCGTAAGTGTTTTCTACTGTGATGGTCTCCATAGTGTCTAGATTGCAACTATGTGAAGGGATAATGGGCCAATTATGAGTTATTTTGTTAAGTTTTAATTTTTAAGAATAGTTGCATAAGATAATCTCTTGTTTTTTTCCTTGGCATGGTGGAAAAGATATTCACTTAAGATAGAGAAGAAGAACATGTGCCAAATTTTGATTTATTACCTTTGTGGTTTTTTTAATCAATGCCAAGACTTGTTGTTTTATTTTCTCTTATAAAATAAACCCCTAAACCCTAAACCCTAAACCGCAGAGGAGCGGCTAAGGAGCCGATTGTCTTTTGTTCTTTCGAAGCTAAGGTTTGATCGGATATTGGACATCTCCAGTCTAGATGGACATGGCCAGACTTGTTGACAACTTAGAAGTAAGAGCTTGAGTCAGCAACACTTGGACTCCTTAGTTTGATAGCTCTTCTTCTCTTAGTTCCGAGACTCCTATTGGGAAGTGTCTTTTAGGTGCTTGGTCTTCCAAAAGTTTTCATCTTTAGTGAGTCTGGATTAGTTCAACATGCGATATTTTTAGGCTTTGTTGTATAACTCCTGGTCTGAGCTCTACTTCAGTGAATCTGGAACAGTTCATCGGGCATTTTTTCATAAGGGATGCTGATTAGCTTCTGGCCAAGTTCTTGCGATAGTGTTGCCTTTGGAATATTCAGTGCTTGGAGAACCTGAGTGCTTTCTGAGTCATCTTTGAAAGCCTAGGTCTAACAAGCCTTTTTGAACTCCTCGGGATTGTGAACTTATAATGGCCGAGTACTCTCACAAACATGGTTTTTTCAAGCATAATAAGGTTGCTCCTCCTTCCTTCTTGTCAAACACCATGCAAGTGCTCCTATGTCCAATTATAGGTTTGGGCCCTCATAAGATTATTAATTACATTATCGGCCAAGTCTAGAATGATGAGGCATAACTAATAACCTTATACATTGGAGTAACCGGATATCCATGTCAGGAATTATTCCAAATCCCACATAATGGACATGGACGTAACATTCTTCCCCCCTTAAACAAGTTTTGTCCTCATAATGAGCAAACTAGGAAAAATCCGCTTTGTATGCTTTTAGCTCTTTCCACGAATCATTATCCTCAATCTGACCAACCTACCTAATCAAGCACTCGAAGATAGAACGATTTCTCAATTGTTTATCTCTAATTTTGAGTACTCTTTCACGTTCCAAAAGGTACATTGAGCAATAAGTTCTCCAAATGGGTAAAATCCTCAACACATTCCATTGCCACCATCGTATAAAATAAGTTTACAAGATACACTAGATGAGCAGTCGACTAATCTTGAAGATCAAGTTCAAAAGCTAACAAACCAATCCTGCAACTTTCACATTTACTCAAAAAATCATTATCCTTAGTTTGACTTTAATAATCAAATAAGTACTTAGAGATGGAACAACTCTCCAGTTATTTTATCTCTACACTAAAATACTATATTTTCTTTTAGACGTACACTAAATGATAAATTTTCCCTATTGGGTTTGACTCTCCAATCTAGTAGCGTCACCTTCATGTAACCTCAATTTATATGAACCACTGGGTGAAATGTCACCTTACATTGGAAATGAATGTTCAAAAGTCAAAGAAACAAGTAATTATAGTCCAAGACTATCCACAATTTCTTGTAGACTTGTTCTAAATGCTTCTTGGTACAAATACACTTAGAATTTAAGAAAAACTAAGGTATTACCATTCATCCTACCAGAATCTCTAGGAGATCCATCAAGGTAAAAATGACTTTTAACTCAATCCTAAGTACTTTGAATACTCTCTTGAGTTAAGTGCTCTATTCCTAGCTTTTCATGCAAGAAAATAGCAACCATACAATCTTGATAGATTTAACTGTCTCCTAATTGACTGGAGATTTAGGCTGAAAACAAGTTACAAGCATTCATTGACAATCTGTAGCAAAATTTCATTCACTAAAGTAAGCAAATTCCTCATAAGTAAAAATCAATTACCATTATGAAAATGCTTGTGAGATCCACACAATCTCAAGTATGCATTGGAGTAAAGAAAGAATTTAGATTCTCAACTGACTGATCTAGATTCTTGGCTCATTCAATAGATCGAGAATTACTCATCTCTTAAGAATCATCATATTTTCTTATAATCTTCAATTGATAATTAAGTATCAATTTGTGATCCATAAATCATAAACATTTAGAATCTTATGATTTATCAATCATAATTACAAGATTCCAAAACCATATTTAATCATTGAAAGATACTGGAGTATATGTACCATATCACTCAAGAAATACAAGAATCATTCCAAAATCTTTTTTCCAAAAAAAATTTACCTGGACTTCGAGAATATTCTTCCAACCAGATTCTTAACAAGATTATGAGCTATCCAAATTATGCGATCAATCAGATAATTAAAGATAAAAAGACATACCAAGACCATTTTAACACCTATCTTTAACAATATAAACTTTATACAATCACTTAGAACAACTTCTAGATATTACAAAGCTTTGCTGAATTCCAACTGAATTTGGTGGTTATCCTTGATATAAGTTAAACTCTGTCATCCAATATGAGCTCACTAGGATACAGTCAATAACATAGAGTCTATTTCCCATTCGAGAAATATCTTATACCAAACATTACTTTTATTGATGAATCCTAATGACTCACAAATAATGTGTCTTATAAGCAATATAGCTCCAAATAACAGTTCCTGGTGAGTTCTCTTTACATTGCTTATTAAGTCGATTAACTTTTATCCATGAGTAATCCAATTACTCAAGTCAATTGCCAATGATTCAGAAATCTCAAATGTCTAGGTGCCGAATTCGTATATTCTAGAACAACACCACATTGAGATCCTCTTCTAAACCATCACTAAGTTAATAAATTATCCTTTCCACAGAAAGAACTATTAACCTGCAAGTAACTATTATGAACATTACTTGTTCATATGTCTATGCACACTGACTAGTTTAAGTTTACGATATAAACTCAATACATAGGAAACACATAGTAGACCCACAAGATTAGGACGTATGTAACCAACATATCCAACTATGTTCCTATACATAAACATAGGCTGCAAACTGGCAGATTCATCCATAATCCACATATGCTACTCTCGTAACTCACTGAGAATCTTGCAACGCAACTACATAAGAACTCTATTTCTCACGAGTAAATAACATATCTGGAAAATCTTTGAAGTAAACATTTCCACATCTGTTGGTTGATTATGACGAATTCCCAAGATACTCGGACAGAGCAACTCAAGAGCACCTCTCACCTTAGACCGAGGAGGTCTCTGAGAAGACGAGACGAATAAAGACTGAGAGCTGAGTATGAGAGCCGAGAAATGCTAGTTAGGAATGGCAAGCAAGAACTGTGTAAGCCTCGTGGTGAATCCCGGAAGATGGAATGACCATGTAGGAACTAGTATTTCTAAGCCAATGTAATAAATGCAAGTAGACCTCTCTTAAAGAAAGTAGAGTGAGCCACCTTTTGATGGTGACCTCTAGTGGAGAGTATTATTCCACTTGTAATTTGTGAAGTGTGGAAATTTCACTAGGATGCCACCTAAGGAGCTCTCTTGCTTATTTAAGAGACTCCCTCTTTGTGAAGAGGAGCTTTTTGTGTATTGTATCAACTCCATGCTGAAATGAGAAGAGCCTCCATGAGTTAGATGCATCCATTGAGCTCCTTGATCATGATGGTTTTCTTGAGTGATGCCCCTATGATCATGCCCTTCCATTCATATTGTGTGTGGTTGTGGATTTAGAGTGGATTAGTTTTCTTGCTTTCCTAGTTGTGGATTAGATTTCATGTTTTCTTGTGGATTAATGTAGGAGCCAGCATTCAAGTAAACTAAATAGGCTAGAAATGTGGCATAAATCTTGCATAGTCTCTAACATTCTAGTTCTTGATGTTCTTGGGATGTCCAAGAATCAAAAGGCTGGTTAGTTTCTTGATTCTTGGACTTCTAACATGCTGTAGATTAGTTTTTAATGCTTGTTTCGTCAATTTATGCAAGTAAAGTAGTGCAGGATCTAATTTAGTTCATTTTGCAATGATCCGTTCTAGCATTCTGTTTTTAAGTGCCATAATAATGCCCAACCATGTTTCAAGAAGAGCTGTTTTTGGGCATTGTTGGCGTGCTTGCATGGTAGAATGATTGCAAGTGATTTCAAGAGTTCAAGAGTGTTCGAAATCTGAGTATCCGTGACAGGTTGAACCATACTACAACCCCGAGAATCTGCTGCCTGATATGGGCATTGAACCAAATAGAAATGATCAAGAACATGCCCAGCTAACCACAAGAATGGAGGTTGCATAAGTTGTAACAAGAAGCAAACAAGCAAAATAGTAGACCAATAGAGAAAACAGCCAACAATAATCACAAGCTTTCCAACCATCTAACTTTACTAGCAAAATTTCTTCAACCAATCAACCTACATCAGATCTTAGTATTCAAACCAAGATTAGGCTGACTTATACAGACATCTTTGGACAAAAGATTAAGATTAAAGCTTTATTCCCACCTGATCCTTTCCATAACAAAATGGTACTTGGTAAAACCGATCAGTGAAACCTTAATTTTATCTTTACCTTGGTCAACCAATCATCTAACCCTCAAGTTTCATCACCTTCTTCCCTTACCAAATACGGTTCAGGCTGAAAGCTCCAAATTTGACTAGAAAAAGGACCAAATTGGAATCAGTAGTGGTTTTAACTACTAATCAATCAGACAGTTTTTTTGAGACCCTTAATGGTGTCCAATCCTAACCAAACTTCATGAAATCCTTAGTACAACATCATTACACCTTTGAAAATGTGCATGCAAATTATTGGCCAAGAATTTTATAAAAAAACCCCAAAATCAGTCCAAAAAGCATCACAAAACCATGTTTGTTGACCAAATTTTGACCAATTTTGTGGATCAAATCTACAATTAAGTGTAACCAGACCCAAATTACTGAAGATAAATTACATGCAAGCAACAAAAGTTCCAATTTCAATCAATCATGGTTCATATAGCCCATTTCTAGCCCAAAATCACTAGATTTTGACCAAAAATCACTATCTTTGACCATAACCATGGCATGCAATCATTAGAATCAATCACAATGACTTGGAAACAACAATTATAATTTTGAAAAACATTCATGGATAGTAGTTGTGACAAATTTCATGCCAAAACATGGAGTACTAGCTCAAAAACCGCTAACCTCACAAGGGAAGCACTATTGGGAATCTCCCTTGGGAGTGAATCGATGCATGACAGGTGATTTAGGCTACTACAATAACAGAGGAATTCATCATCCTTGTGCTCTTGACCTTCCTGTAGGATAAAATACTTGAGGAGCTTGTACTAATGCCTCATCATAGATTCCCATCTTGGTCAGAGTCTGTTTTTGGGTTTCACAATATTTTTGAGATTTCTCCAATGGTGAGTAATAGGTAGGCATGAGTAAAAATGATTTTACTTGCTGCAAACTGCCTATTGACTATGATTGATGACAAAAACTATTATCAAAAGGGCAAGTAAAAATGAATAGATGGTGAGAAAAACAAGTGAATCATAAAAATTGAACTTGCCAGTTTGTCAGATGATAAATCAGGTGATCTACCATGTCCTGTATTGATGACATGTAATAAAAATGAACGAGAAGGCTATTTTTAAGATGGCGAGTAAAACTGGCAAGTAAAAAATCTAACTCGTTGCTTGGTGAGATTGTAGAACAGATCATGCTCTATCTCTTCTTGAGTCAACGAGTAAAGTAAGTAAGCGAGGAAGGATATATTATAATCAGCGAGTAAAAATTTTAAACTCATCAAGCTGTCTAGTTGAAAAACATAGTCTGCCTTGCTCATTGAAAAATTGGCGAGAATTTTTTTTTTATAGAACACAAAAAAAAATGGTAGGGCAAGTAAAAAATCTACAAAATAAAAGAAAATGGCAAAAAAGCAAACAAAAACTCACTCCTAAACAACCTTTAGCATTGTCTCTCTAGAGGGATATAAGATATACATTCCATCTTCAAACAAGTTTGCGATTTCTAGAGATATCATTTTTGATGAGGATAAGATGCATAAACTCGTTGATGGCTCAATCAAATCACCTATCAAGAGGGAGGTGGCCAAGGATCAAGATGCCATACATCTTGAGGAGGAGCTAGAGCCAAGTGAACCAATCACTCCAAGAAGATCATCAAGGGTAAGAATGGAGCCATTGAGGCTCACATACCAAGACAAGGGGAAGCAAGCCGAGGGTAATCCATCTTCATCCTTTGCACTCATTTCAAGTTTTGAAGAACCTGTTGATTTCACACATGTGGACTGTCCACAACATGTACTTGTGATCTCCTATGCACCAAGATCAAGACTAGATTGAGATTCAAGATCTATCTTTAATTCTATGGCAAAAACACACTACTACATGCATTCAATCACTTCCAACTCTCACTCACACGTGTGGGAAGCCAAAAGTAATCTAAGTAAAACCAAGCTGATCTCCTCAAGTAGAGAGAGAAAATCTTCAATAGCTCTCGGGTAGAGAGAGAAGGCTAGAAAATCACTTACACTCAAAATCCACACAATCTCAAAATCAATTTGATCCAAATGAGGAGTACAATGATACTAGTAGATCCACGAGCTACCACTATGATTAACTATGATTGGACCTCCACCTCTTAATCCTATTGGACCATTGATCCATTCACCTCTTAATTCTATTGGACCATTTTCAAGCAAACCTCAAATTCTGTTGGACCCTTCAAGGTTCCACCTCTAAATTTTATTGGACCTCTTAAACTTCATCAAACAAAAGCTTTACACTTGTCTACACTCTAATTGGCACGAGTTTGGCCTCCTACTCTATTTTGGCTCAATAGTGGCATTACAAGTGGAAATGAATAATTTGCCATCTATGCCAAATTTGACCCTATCAACATCCTACACCTAAATGCTTGACTATGAAATTCTATGAGACCCCTATATCAAACATTTTTAATTTATTTCACAATTCTCCACACGTGGGAACATCCTCCACACATGTGAGATTCACTTACAAACTTCTTTCATAAAAAATACCAAGCTAGATTTTTGCCAATTTTTCACAGAACCTTCATGTGTAGAAGATGCATTGAGTTCAAAGGAATGGTTCCAAGCTATGATAGATGAATATAATGCTTTGATGGAGAATGGCACATGGATCCTTGTTGATAGACCTCTTAAGAATGTGATTGGATGTAAATGGGTTTTTAATCTAAAACTCAATATGGATGGAAATACAAGCTTGATGGCGCAAATTATAGAATCTGAAAATTCAAAATCAAAACACTTCTAAAGGGCGAAGGCATCTGGTTGATGACAAAAACTCTCAGAGGTGCAGCCTCTAGAGGGAGACCCGAGGAGAGCTGAATGGATCAGAAAAGATGAGCGCGCAATGGCGATCATCGTTTTGTCCATAAATGAAGATCTACTCATGTAGATTGAAGACTGCAAAAGCAGCCATGCAGCGTGGGAAAGATTAAAGTAGAAGTATGAAGTGAGGACTGCAGCTTCAGTCATGCACCTTCGCAATCAGCTGCAATCAATATGGTGGGATGTCAACTAGCTGGATCAGCACGTTGAGAAGATCAGAACGATTTTCGCTCAACTCGCTGCATCAGGACAAGAGCATCAGGTCCCAGCACCATAGCAGCTGATGTACTTCATAAAATCTCTACCGATGTCCTATCAGCCACTGAGAATGCTCATACTGAGTCTACCAGATATGACATTTGACAAAGCAGTGTCGGTGATGAGAGACTGATGAGAGACAAAGGAGAGGGAAGTAGTGATTAAGAGAAGGCTCTCTTCACGAAAGGAAAGAAGAAAAACAAGAACAAGCCAAGATTCAAGAAGACGAAGTCCTCGAATCAACAAGCTTCTTCTTGTGATCACTGCCACAAATCAGGCCATACGGCCAACAAATGTTGGTTTAATCCAGCAATACCTTGCATGCACTGCAAGAAGAAAGGACATTCTGCAT
This sequence comes from Diphasiastrum complanatum, assembly GCA_029204225.1. Taxonomy (NCBI): domain Eukaryota; kingdom Viridiplantae; phylum Streptophyta; class Lycopodiopsida; order Lycopodiales; family Lycopodiaceae; genus Diphasiastrum; species Diphasiastrum complanatum. The sequence goes on along the minus strand of MU836441.1, from coordinate 17,455 downwards.
ACAATTGCTAATTTTAAAAGAAAAAACAAAGTTGAAAAGACAAACGTTGTAGAGTCATCAAAGGATGCCCATAGAGGTGACGAAGCTTTCACGATACTCGATGAAGCTTCAGCTACACGGAACACGACTACGATGTAGTCATTGATTCAGGAGCCACTTCACACATCACCTGCAACAAGAAGGTCTTGATCAAATTTCGCGAACTCAAAAACAACAGAGCAGTGATTCTAGGTGATGAGAGCAGACAGGATGTCAAAGGCATCGGCACTCTACAGCTGCGAACATTGTCAGGCCAAGCGGAGCTACCATGAGCACGTTATGTGCCCTCACTCAGAAAAATCTGCTATCTGTCTCCAAGATGGCAAACCTTGGCATTCAAGTTTTGTTCAACGACAATACATGTCGCATGATCGAGAAGACGACAAACAAGTTGCTGACGATCAAATGCAAAGAAGGAAATCTTTACCAGGCCAAAATAATCAGCAACTCTGATAGCATATTAAATGCTTCAAAAAATGAAGATCAATTCTAGCATAGGAGAATGTGTCATCTGAACATGCAGAGCCTGTAGGACATGAGCAAAAAAGACACAGTCACAGGTCTCAAGATTTCAAGGCCCGAAACTGAGTTCTACGAAGCTTGTCAGAAAGGCAAGCAACATCAGAATCCATTCACGCATGAGGGAAGAAGAGCCAAGGAGATTCTTGAGCTCATCCACTTTGATGTTTGTGGACCAATGAAGATGGATTTGCTCTCAGGTTCGAGATACTTTCTGACATTCATAGATGATGACAGTCGAATGACCTACTTGAAGAAGAAATTCGAAGTGTTTGATTCCTTCAAGAAGTTCATGGCATTCGTAGAGCGACACACCTCGAAAAAGATATAGATCCTTAGATCTGACAACGGAGGTGAATACATAAACACAGAATTCTCAAAATTCTGCGAAGAATAGGTGATTGAACACCAATTCACTCCTGCATACACACCAGATACAATGGTGTGGCAGAAAGAAAAAACAGAATGCTAGTCGAAGGAGCCAGATGCATGATGGCACAGGCTCAACTGCCAAGTCAATTCTGGTCTGAGGCAATAGCTACAGTTGTACACCTACAGAACAGATCTACAACGACAACGCTGGAAAACAAAACACCATACGAAATGTGGACAGACAGAAAGCCTGATCTGTCAGACGTACGAGTGTTTGGATGTGCAGCATAGAAGCACATTCCAAAAGAAAAAAGAAACAAGCTAGATGACAAGTTTGAGCAAACAATCATGGTCGGCTACTCGAACAGAACACATGTGTACAAGCTCTACGATCCAACCACGAAGAAGGTTGTTTTGAGCAGAGATGTGAAGTTCGATGAGTCCACATTTCCTGGACTAAAAGACGAAAGAGGCCATGAGATCTTCACACTGCTACCCATTCAAGGAGAGATCGAGGACAGACATCAAATCAGAATGCAGAGCCATAGACTCCAGAGCAGCAGGAAGGAGAGGATCAACCCCACGAACAACAAACGTTCGAGCAGCGACGAAACAAACCTCGAAGGTCAACGAGACAAAGAAGACCTCCAGACCGCTACTCTGACAATCTTCAATGGAGCGAAGACACGCAATTCGAGTATTGCAGCTTCACAGAAGAGCCAACAACATACCAAGAAGCTATCCAGAGTCCAGAGGGAGAATTCTGGAAGCAGGCAATGTTAGAGGAGATCGAGTTGATGAGACGAAACGAGGCATGGACATTAGAGCCACTGTCAGAAAACAGGAAAATAGTCAACTGCAAGCGGGTATATAAGAAAAAGATGAAATCAGATGGCACTATTGGCCGTTACAAATCAAGGCTTGTCGTGAAGGGCTACACGCAGAGATATGGTGTTGATTATTTTGACACATATTTATCCATGGTCAAGATGACAAGCATAAGGCTACTCCTTGCATAGCCACATAGTACAATCTGAAAATTCACCAGATTGACATGAAAACAACCTTTTTCCATAGAGATCTAGGGGAGGAAATCTTCATGAAGCAACCTGAAGGCTATGAAGACCCCGACAATCAACAATATGTCTGTCGATTGCAGAGATGCATATATGGTCTAAAACATACATCATGTGCTTGGTATAAGAAGCTTGATGGTCTTCTGAAGTCTCTAGACTTCAATCCTACTCAATCAGACTACAATGTCTACATTGAAAGAGTAGGAAAGGATTTTGTGATACTGACCATTTTTGTGGGTGATTCGCTAATGATAGAAAATTCCTTGATGCTGATCAATGACACGAAGATTCAGATTTCTGAAAGCTACAAAATCACAAATTTTGGGGAAGCAATGAAATGCCTAGGGCTGGAGATCAGAAGAGATCAAACAAAGGGCGAAATACACTTGAGTCAGTCAGAATATGCCACAAAAGTGATGAGGCAGTACCACATGATGGACTGCAAGGAAAAGGCTACACCAATGATAGTTGGAGCCAAGCTTACGAAGTAGGATTGTCCAAAAACAGAAGAGGAAGAACAGAAGATGGCAAGTATACCCTACCAGAACTTAATTGGTAGTCTGATGTACTTGACAATTTGTACCAGACCCGATCTGGCTTTCTCTGTTACGCCTTGAGCCAATTCTCTTCCAAGTTCGTAGGTAGCCAACCCGTGAGTGTTCTTTTTGATGACGGTTCTATGCATAATTTTATTAATACTAAGTTGGTGCAGAAGTTGCAGTTGGCAACCGCATCTAGTGACCACAAGTATGTGGTTAGGATGGTAGCGGCGGGGAGCAGCATATTTGGGACCACTTTGTTCCCCGTGCCATTGAGGACTCAAAACTATGTAGATAGTTTATCTTTCCATGTTATGAATCTTGATAAGGTGGATTTAATCCTAGGTAAAGAGTGGTTTTATGCTAGAAATGAGTCCTTCAAGAAAGATTATGTTTCACATAGTATCTCTTTCTTACATAATTACTCATTGGTTTGTCTTAAAGGCGATGAGCCTGATCTACCTTTTGTAACTGCTCATGAGGCTAATCAATATATATTGAATTTTGAATATCATTTGTATTTATGTTATCTGAAAAATGAATTGTACATAGATACTTTTAGTACTCATAATTTCAATGTTGATGTATCATATTTTCTTAAAGCTTTGTCAGTTTGATGTTAATCTAGATTCTTCACTTGAGGGCAAAATCGTTAAGAGACTTAGGAAAGAATATAATTTTTTTTTTTTTGTGAGCAGTTGCCTGAGGGTCTTCCCCGTTCACAGGAAGTAGACCATCAGATAGATCTTCTTCCTGACAGCTCCCCTGTATCGATTTTTCCTTACAGGATGAGCCCGAAGGGAGAAGTTGAAGTTGCTAGTCAACTTAAGGAGTTATTACGTAAAGGCCATATAAGGCCTAGTAAATCCCCTTGGGGAGCTCCTGTTTTGTTAACCGGCAAGAAAGACGGTGGTATTCGTCTTTGTGTCGATTACAAAAAACTTAATAAAATGACAATTAAGAACCGCTATCCCTTACCTCGGATGGACGACTTAATGGACCGATTGAATGGTGCTAAGTATTTTACCAAATTGGACCTTAGGTCGGGGTACCATCAAATTAGAATACATGAGGGGGATGTTTCCAGAACTAGTTTTTGTTCTAGGTATGGCCATTACAAATTTTAAGTTTTACCCTTTGGTCTAACTAATGCCCCGACAACATTCCAATCGATGATGAACGATATTCTTCGTCCACATCTAGGAAAGTTTCTCGTGGTATTTTTGGATGACATACTCATTTACAGTAAGACTTTTGCGGACCACGACGCGCATTTGTGTACAGTCTTAGATAATCTAAGACAGACAAAGCTTTATGCTAAAGAATATAAATGTGAGTTTTTTCAAACAAGACTCAAGTATTTGGGACATGTGGTTTTCGATCAAGGTCTTGAGATCGACTACGATAAGGTTCAGAAAGTTTGTGATTGGCTGATCTTGAAAACCATTAGTGGGCTTCATAGGGTTTTTCCATAAATTCATTATTGACTATGCCTTAATTGCATGGCCTCTAACGAATCTTCTTAAGAGAGTGAAGAGAGCCAAAAGAAAAAATAAAAAGGGTAATAACAAGAAGGCTAGAAGGCGTTTGAAAATCAGTCCACCCTGGACAGATGAACTTAATCAAAGCTTTGAAGCTTTGAAGATGTTAGTGTCTACAACCCCTATCTTACACATAGTGGACCCTAGCGGATCTTTCCTAGTGGAAACGAATGCTAGTGACTATTGTGAAAAATTGTCTGCATTGGCAAATCTAGCCATGTAGAATATTGTACATAATGTATCCCAAACTTTTTCTGGATCAAAATCCATACTGTTCACACGTAGGGGAAACTCTGAACCAGCATTTAAACTCCTATATTCATTGGATCACTATAATCTCATCTGGAGTCAGTTTGATGTAATTTCTAGTGCAAATCCTAGGATAAGCTACCAAGATCACTTGCCATTAATTAGTTTTGGATTTGATTTATGATAAATAATTAATCTAGGCTGAGTTCAAGTCCTCTTAAAGTGAAAAACAGGTCTTGAAAGTACATCAAAGTGATAGAGAGAGATAGAGTCATTCTATTGTTCCAAAATAGGCAAGATTGGCAAGATTTGCTTGAGAGTTCACATGGAAGTCCAATCTATTTACATATAGTTTGACCAATTTCAAGATTCTACTCAAAGGTCAATTTCACACTAGTGTAGGTCTAGCTAAAATCAATCTAACTTTATAAAAGTGACTTATGTACATTCTTTCACATGTGGGAACAGACTCCATGTGTCTGAGATCCTATCAAGATCAATTATCTTAAGATCTACAAAGTACATCAAGTTGGAAGTGATATTTTTAACACTCCTCCTCACTTCTAACTTGGCAAGTCTAATGTACATCTATCTACAAGTCCAAGAGCATCTCTTAACTTGAAAAATGAATCTTTAGCCAAAGGTTTGGTTAAGATATCAGCTATGCCCTCGGATGATGGCACATGATGAAGTTGAACCTCCTTGGATTGCACCTTCTCCCTCACAAAGTGATGAGCTATCTCAATATGCTCTGTTCTAGCATGGAAGATCGGATTGGTAGCAATTTGTTGAGAAGCTTGATTGTCACAATAGATGCAAGGGATCTCCTCAGCCTTTTTCACTTGAAGCTCCACCAAAATTCTTCTTAGCCATAAGAGTTCTTTGGTTGTTGAAGTCAATGCGTTGTACGCGACTTCACAAGAGGAAAAGGAAATTGTATCTTGCTTTTTGGAAAGCCAAGATATCACTCCTCCACAAAGAAAAGTGACAAATGCACTTATGGATCTTCTATCCATCTTGTCTCTTGCAAAATCTGAATCCAAAAATGCCCTCAAGTACAAGCTAGTTCCTTGATAGAGAATGCCAAAAAATCTAGTAGAAGAGACATATCTAAGCACTCTCTTGGCACTTTTCCAATGATGCATTAAAGGACCTTGCATATATTGACTTAACTTGCTTACACTATAACTCAAATCTGGTCTAGTGATTGTCAAATAGATTCAGGAGCCTATTAGCTTCCTAAAGAGTGTGATGTCCTCAAAGGATGCTTCATCACAATCATTAGTAACTTTACAAACTTGCTCCATAGGGGTGTCAATCCCCTTACAATCTTTCATGCCAAACCTTTCAAGAATGGAAGTAGCATACTTTGATTGACTTATAAAAGTAGAATCACTACCTCTAGTAGCTTCTATTCCAAGTATGAACTTAAGAAGTCCTAGATCTACCATCTTGAATTCACTAGACAAAGAAGCTTTAACATTTCTTATGCCTTCACCATCATTTCCTGTCAATATGATATCATCAACATAAAGTACTATAATGATGATCTTTCCATCATTACATTTGATGTACAATGAAGGCTCATAAGAGCTAATCATAAAGGCAAGAGAGTAGAGAAAATCATGCAACCTAGAGTACCAAGCTCTAGGTGCTTGCTTCAAGCCATATAGGCTCTTCCTTAAGTGGCAAAGCTTGTCCTCCTCACCATCCTTGATGAAGCCCTCGGATTGCAACATGTATATTTCCTCCTCCAAGTAGCCATTCAAGAAAGCATTGGTCACATACATTTGATAGAGATTCCACTTGAACAAAGTAGCAATACAAATGATCAATCTAATGGTTACAAGCTTTGCTACAAGAGCAAATTTTTCTTCATAATCTATGCTTTACAATTTTGTTTGATATTTCACACACACTTAAAATCTAAACAAATCAGCCTTATAGATCTGATCTAATGCTTCAAAATGAATTGCTTCAATGATTCAAATCACTATTTGATCATTAGCATTCAATAGATTGAACCTAGATCTAGACAATGCACCAAAAACCTTGAATTTTGGACTAATATGCACATTTTTGGGTCAAAAACATTAAAGGAAGTTAATTTGAAGGTTGTTGTACGGTTTCACACGTGTGGATAGTACTTTAGCAGCCCAAAAATCGATCTTGACCAAAAATAATGATGATACCTCTCTACTTGAACTTGCCCTCTCAAGTACAACTCAAAAACAACACATTGTCTATGATTTCACAAGAACTATTAATCATTTAGATCACTCTTAGACTTGGCTCTGATACCATGTCAATTTTCAGAGAAAAAAGAAAATTATGATTGTACTTATCAATCATTAAGAGTTATTTATTGCCTAATCCAAAGATCTATCAAGTTCTAGGTGTTAGATCTTGATCTAGATGCTTTACACTATGATTTAAGCAAGAGCAATGGATCAAATGACTAGAAACTTGGATGAGTGGCCTCACACGTGTGGATGACAATACCTGTATGGCCTGTTTACAGAGAGTAAAGTACTCAATCTTAGAAATGCATTTCAATCACAAGAACACAAGACAAATGTGGAAAATACAAGCAAGACTAGAAATTGCCAATGTCACATCAACTTCTCATTGATTTAGTTGATCCCTTTATAGATCAAGTACATCCATGAGATGTGTATTGTCCAGCAAGGCTTCACACGTGTGAAGATGCCTAGTCATGCAGATCCACCAATGGGAGCCATATGTGCTCATTTCCCAAAGTTGACTATTCTCTTTGGCTAGAAAACAAAAAGCTAGTCTTCCACATTTATAGGAATATTCTCTATAAGATAGGATCTAATGAAATCTTCCTATCTTATCATCTAGAAGGTTATCCACATGTGTGAATGGTATCTTGACATGTGTGAGTAATAACTCATTCACATGGAAGTCCAATCTATTTGCATATAGTTTGACCAATTTGACCAATTTCAAGATTCTACTCAAAGGTCAATTTCTCACTAGTGTAGATCTAGCTAAAATCAGTCTAACTTTATAAAAGTGACTTATGTACATTATTTCACACGTGGGAAAAGACTCCACACGTGTGATATCCTATCAAGATCAATTATCTTAAGATCTACAAAGTACATCAAGTTGGAAGTGATACTTTTAATAGCTATGTACACCAATCCTTGGATAGAAGGAAGAAGGATGATGCAACCTCCATAAAAGGCTCTTTGTGGGATATGGTGAGAATTGCAAAGGATATATACTCTTCAATCCCATCACTAGCAAGGTGATAGTGAGTAGGGATGTTATTTTTGATGAAGGATATGCTTGTGATTTGGATGATAATGCTACTAATCATCTTGATGCCAAGGATCATGCTAGGATGGAGGAGGAGCTTCCAAGTGAAGAAGAACTTGAGGATCCACCTCAAGATGCAAGAACTCCAAGAAGATCTACAAGGACAAGGACCTAGCCATTGAGGCTCACCTATGATGGTCAAGGTGATCAAAGGGAAGGCTCATCATCTTTCACATCTTACAGGTTTCCTACTTCAATGTTAGATAAGCCAACATGCTATGAAGATGCTCGTAAATTTAAGAGTTGGATGGATGCCATACAAGTAGAATATGATGCTCTAATTGTGAATCATACTTGGGATCTTGCGAATCTTCCTCAAGGGAAGAAACCACTTGATTGCAAGTGGGTGTTTAGATTGAAATATAATCAAGATGGATCAATAAGTAAGCATAAAGCTAGGCTTGTAGCCAAAGGTTTTTTACAAACCAAAGGCATTGATTATGATGAGACTTTTGCTCCTATGGCTAAGCTTATTACTATCATGTTGATCAGTAGTCTTGCAACAACCTTCAATTGGGAGCTATTCCAACTTGATTTCACAAATGCATTCCTCAATAGTTATTTGGAGGAAGAGATCTGCATGAGGCAACCGTGAGGGCTCATCAAGACAAAGCATTAAGGAAAGGTGTGTTTCTTGAAGAAGAGCCTTTATGGGCTCAAGCAAGCACCTAGAGCATGGTACCCTAGGCTAAACTCTTTTCTCATTTCCATTCAATTTCGTAATGAGTGCTTATGATCCATCATTGTACTTAAGATTTCATGATGGCAAGATCATTATTCTTGTTTTGTATGTAGATGACATTATCTTGAGTGGTAATGATCTAGATGGAATTAGAGATGTAAAAATTGCTTTGGCAAAAGAGTTTAAAATGGTAGATCTCAGCCTATTAGGCTTCATTATAGGAATAGAGGTTATTAGAGGATGTGATTTTAGCTTTATTTGTCAATCTAAGCATACTACATCCATCCTAGATAGATTTGGAATAAAGAATTGTAAAGGCATTGAGACACCAATGGAGCAACATGTAAAAGCATCTATTGATGGTGATGAAGCATCCTTGAGAAAATCACATTATATAGAAGGCTTATAGGCTCCTTGATTTATTTAACTATAACTAGACCTGATCTTAGTTGTAGTGTTGGAAAGTTAAGCCAATTCATGCAAAGTCCTCTAGTTTCGCATTGGAAGATGGCCAAAAGAGTTCTTAGATACATTTCATCTACTAAGAATTTTGACATTTTGTATAGAGGGACTAATCTTGGCTTAAGAGCCTATAGTGACTCGGATTTTGCAGGTGACAAAGTGGATAGGAGATCAACAAGTGCTTTTTCCACCTTTCTAAGTGATGGAGTAATATCATGGCTTTCTAAAAAGCAAGATACCATCTCCTTATCTTCCACGGAATCCGAGTACAAGGCCTTGACATCAACATGCAAGGAGGTCTTGTGGCTCAAAAGGCTATTGGTGGAGCTTCATGTCATGGAGGATGAGATCCCAATCATCTATTGAAACAACCAATCAGCCCAATTACTTGTAACTAATCCTACATTCCATGCAAGGAGCAAACACATTGAGATTGCTCATCATTTCGTGAGAGAGAAAGTGCAAGCCAAAGAGATCAAGCTCCAACATGTGCCATCATCAATTTGCTTGATGATTTGTTTGCTAAATCTTTACCTAAAGATTCATTTGTCAAGCTTAAATATTCAATTGGAGTGATTGATAAAAGTATTGATGTTTCCAAGGCTAGATTTGAGGAGGAGTGTGAAAAATTGCCTACATTGGCAAATCTAGCCATGTAGAATATTGTACATATTGTCAATATTTCTTGTTAGTCACTTGTATGGCCAAAGTGCCACATAGAAATCTAAACCTAATGTAGGTTACCACGAGTCAAGAGGAGTGGTTGTGTCCATTTGGTAGTGATTCCTACTTTGTAGGACCTAGACCTTGATTTATGATGAGATTTGTACCTACCATGCACCTATCAAGCATGACTCTAGGATCTAGGATAGGGTTTTCACTTTAGGGCAAGAAAGTTGAATCTACTTCCTTATTACATGCTGGATTTTCACCTAACTTTGCAAAGGAAGTATCTTTTACTATGTATTTCCATTCTCCATAGTGAGGAGATAGAAACTTTTTGGAGCCTCAAGGAGAAACTCGGATTTTCTCTCTTTGTATGGTGATAGTGATTGATTCCAATGAAACCTAGCTTTGGCACACATTGAAATCTGTCTATAGGCCGTACAACAGTTTGATTCTCACACGTGTGAACTTGAGATTCAGTTCTTGATCAATGTTTTGATTCTCTCTACTTATTTTCTATCAAGCTGCTAAACTAGATCTTGTTTTTGGTTGACTAGTATATGATAGATTGTTAATCAATGTGGATCATTAAAAGATCCATTTATGGTCCTTAGTATTGTACTTTCAACAACTCTGCGGTGGGTGCAGTCCTATGGTAGACCTGTGGCTTTCGAGAGCAAGAAGTTGGACCCAGCTCAAAGTAGATATTTTACTTATGAGAAAGAACTTTTTGCTATCATCCATGTATTAAAGATTTGGAAACATTATTTTTATGGATCTAAATTCGTGGTTATGACAGATTATGAGTCTCTTAAGGATATTTGTGATGCCTCAGACCTTAGGGGTCATAAGGTCCGTTGGTCAGAACTCATTCAAGAGTTCGAGTTCGACATTAAGTATCGTCAAGGTACGTCGAATTGTGTCACTGATGCTTTGAGCCGAATTGGAGAGGTAATCAGTTATGCTTTGCTGAGTTCCAATCCGAGTTGTATCTTTCTCTACGAGATCCTTGTGTCAGACCGATGAGTTTTTTGGTCTTATTTGGCAAGAAGCCCAGGCAGGAAGCTCTATAGTGAGAAATAATCTTGGAAAGCAGGATTCCAAGAAGTCTCGCAAAAAGAAGATACATAATGACTATTCCATTAGAAATGGTTTACTTTTCCATAGAGAAAAAGTTTGTGTGCCAGATATCGCGGACATTAGGGCCCAAATCCTGCATGAGTGCCATGATAGCCCCAGTGCGGGACACCTTGGTATACAGAGAGGACACTTGACCTTGTTAAGAGAGAATTTTATTGGCCAAAAATGAAAGATAATGTCGAGGCATATGTTCAAAAGTGTGAACAGTGCCAAGTAAATAAAGCAGAAAGACTCAAAGCAGCTAGTATGTTGCATCCATTGAAAATTCCTAGCAAGAAATGGGAAAGTATTTCTATGGATTTTCTGGTCGGACTTCCCAAGTCTGGGAAGGGTCATGATGCTATTTGGGAGGTAGTTGACAGACTAACCAAAATGGCATCGTTTATTCCAACAAAAACTAATGTGAAAGCTTCTAAACTTGCTCAACTCTTCGTTGAAAAGTTGTTCAGGTTGTTCGGTTTGCCGAATGATATTGTTAGTGATCATGATTCCAAGTTCACTGGCCAGTTTTGGCAGGCGGTCTTTGAAAGACTAGAAACTACCTTAAGTGTATCGTCTACGGATCACCCAGAAACCGATGGTTAGACCCAACTTGTCAACCAGTCGATGGAAGATATGCTTTGTGCATATTTTTCCAGGCGACAATTAGATTGGAAAAAGTATCTCCCAATGGTTGAGTTCGCATACAATAGTATGAAGCATTCTGCCACTAGTTTTAGTCCTTTTATGCTCTTGTATGGCTTTTAGCCTCGTTCCCCTATCTCCGTTGGACTCAAAGGTCTCAAGGTTCGAGCTGTAGCGGATTTCTTGCATGATATGCAAGAAATGTTGCAGGTGGCTAGGAAAAGCATTAGATCGTGCCCAATTATGTGCTAACCAAAGCCACGCTCCTCGAGAATTTGAGATCGGTGATTGGGTGTATCTTAGAATCCCAAAAGACTCTGAGACACTTCAAATGAGGAAATGTCCAAAGTTATCTCCACGTTTTAGTGGTCCTTTCAAAGTTCTTAATAAGATTGGTAGGGCTGCTTATAGACTAGAACTCCCTGTTGGAACTAAGGTTCATCATGTATTCCATGTTAGTCATTTAAAGAAACAAGTTGGTGGGAAGGACAACCTGATTCCCACAGGTGATCTAGTACTGCTATTGGTGGATTTGACTGCTTTTGTACCTCATGAACCGGAAAGGATCATGGTTACTCGAAGACATCAGCTAAGAAATTGTTTGATTTTAGAACATCTGATTCGTTGGAAAGGTAAGGCAGATGATGAGACACCTGGGAGAAGGAAGATGATTTAAGACTTAGATTCCTTGGTTTTTTCCCATAGAAGAAAGTTTTTATGGGGGGGGGGGGAGGGGATGTAATGCACCATAATGGTATGCCAGTGACGGCCTCACAAGGGGCATGATGCAGGTCAAGCATTATTGACATGTTTGGGTGCCACGTGTCACCGACAGGATGGTGCTTGATGGGACCCACTATGCTATGCCTATATAGTGGTGGGGTTTTCCTCTTTCCATTCACTCAGTCTACCCAGGAGTTGGTGGATGGAGAGCACGTACATGAGCCAAGATGTATCTCCAGGCCAGAAGATGTGTGCTAGGGAGAGCCGAGTGCAATGGCTGATGGTATGGGACGCCAGTTATAGTAGGAGGTTTGATTGGGCATGATTATGTTGATATCTCCAATGCATGAGGGTGGGTCAGTTGTGACCCTATGGATGGGTGGATACGGTGCATCATCACTGGTATGGGGTGGGCAAAACCTTCAAGGCAGTCAAAGATCTTAAGGAGTTGTAACAGTTGCACCATGTAAATGTCTTCTTTGATAACTCCATTGAGATATGTTGTTTGTACATCTATTTGAAGTATTGACTCAATTACATGATACTTCATAGCTATGTGTTTCATTTTCGAATGAAATACAGGATCTTTCGTAAGATAGATTGCTGAAGTGTTATCCATAAGCAAGACATAAGGTTCAAAAATATTTTCATCTGATTCTTCCAACATTCGTTTGATCCATGTTATCTCATTCGCCATCTTAGCTGCTGCTACATATTCGGCCTCACATGAAGATTGATCTACTGATGTCTGCTTCTTGCTTATCCAAATATGGCTGTGCCAGATGCTAAAGTATAATCTCCTGAAATACTTTTGCTATCATCCTTCATGCATGCCCAACTTGCGTCACTGTAAAATTCGATTCGAAATCCAGCTTTCTTTGAATAACACAGTCCATAGTCTTTTGATTCTTGGAGATATTACACCACTCTTTTTGCTAACTTCCAATGCAACGATCTTGGGTTCTAATTGAATTGGCTAATTTTGTATACTGCAAATGCTATATCAGGTCTGGTGTTGTCTGCAAGATACAACAATGATCCAATCAGCCTTCGATAGGGTGTTTTGGCCATTTGCTTCTCTTCTTCGAGAGTCTGCAGACAATCTGCCTTGCTCAATATCATTCCAAGTATCATGGGAGTATGTACATCTTTGCATTTGATCATGTTGAAATCTTCGATGATTTTTTGAATATACTTTTGTTGGTGAAGATACAACTTGCCACCTTCAAAGTCTCTATTGTTTGTCAAAGATCCTATTATAATGTATATGTTGAGTTTTCTCTTGACTGGAACTCGTATCCAGCAAGGGTGGTATCAGAACTGATAAACAAAATATTCCAATGGAAGCATTCTGCATCATTCATACAAAGAACCCAACAATCTAGGCATCAATGGCTCTAGATCTTTTCCTCATGAGGTTGGTCTTCTCAAGGGAGGTGAACAATGTATTAAAACACTTAGAATTTGCTTTGCACAGGAACACAGATCATGCTACACAATAACACAGACAGAAAACACTCTCCACGACAAGCTCACATAGCAACTATATTTCTCAAAATGAAATTACACTGTACATATAGTTGTTCACTCAGGAAACCCATGCATGACCTAGGTTGCCGTTGGCGGGACACGTGTCCCGTTGACTTGCCTCGTGGCAAGGCCAACTGATCCTTATCAATTGGTAGGACCCACAGTACAATAGCACAGTGATTCTACTTTAATTTTAACTTTCTCCCTTAAAGTAGAGTCTACTTTATACAGTCATATACATAGCTTTAAAGTTAACAAACTTTAAGTATAGAAAGCTTTGCTCTAAGCTTACCAAACTTTTTTCCAGCAAGTGGCTTAGTGAAAATATCAACTAGTTGTTCTTCTGTGCTACAATGAACAACATGAATTTCACGACTCAACAGCCTCTCACGTATAAAGTGATACTGAATCTCAATGTATTTAGTTCTTGCATGAAACACTGGATTCTTTGCTAGCTGAATGCCACTTTGACTATCGCTATGTAATGTCGTGGGATTTTTCTGCTTCATGCCAACTTCTTCCAAAATTTGTCTCAACCATATAGCTTCCCGTGCTGCACTACACATTGCCTTATACTCTGCCTCTGTGGTGGAAAGAGCAATTGTACTTTGCTTCTTACTAGACCAGGAAAAGCAACTACCACAAAATTGGAATACATACCCTGTGGTGGATCTATGATCATCATAGTCACCTCCCCAATCCGCATCCACATAGCCACACAACTCAGGTAAACCATCATGCTTCCTGTAAATCAAGCCATACACTGAAGTGCCTTTCACATAACACAAAATGCGTTTAGCTGCCTTCCAATGCATTTTCGTAGGTGCCACCATAAACTGACTTACAATGCCAACAACATAGCATATATCTGGTCTAGTCGTGGTAAGGTAAATCAAGCTCCCTACTAACTGCCTATACAGCGTAGCATCAAATGACTGTGACTTATCAAGCTTAGAAAGCTTTTTTACCTGGCTCAATAGGAGTATTCACTGGTTTGCAATCCTGCAACCTAAACCTGTGCAGCAACTCTTTGACATACTTCACATGTGTTAAACCCACTTCGTGTCCTTTTTGCCACACCTCTACTCCAAGGCAATAATGCATCAGGCTGAGATCTGTCATCTCAAATTGTTCCATGAGGTCTTTCTTGATCATGTCTATCATCTCTTGATTATTTCCTATAATAATCAAGTCATGAACATAAAGAGCAATCAAAGCAGCCATACCATCAAAGCATAAGACATACAGATTTGGATCAGAATGTGTTCTCACCATCCCCTTTGAACGAAAGTAGGCATCAATCCTGCTATACCATGCACATGGTGCATGTTTAAGACCATAAAGGGCTTTCTTCAAGCGACATACTTTATTTTCCTGTCCCTTCATTACAAAGCCTTTAGGTTGATCCATGAACACCTCTTCTTCTAACTCACCATTTAAAAAAGTAGATTTTACATCCATCTAATGCAAAGGCCAACCAAAATGTGAAGCTAAAGCAGCAAGTAGACGTAGAGTATTCCACTTACATACTGGCGCAAAGGTCTCCTCATAGTCAATGCCTTTACTTTGTGCATACCCTTTGATCACCAATCTTGCCTTGTGCTTTGCTATACTTCCATCTGCATGATACTTAGTCCAGTATACCCATTTGCAACCAATGGATTTCTTGCCACCAACTGGTGGTTCTACTAAGTCCCATGTGCTATGCTTAGCAATTGACTCCATCTCCTCTCCCATGGCCTTGAACCAAATGTCATCATCCTTCGCTTCACCATAAGTCGAAGGTTCTTTGCTTTGAATAATGCTAGATAGGAGAGCATAATTTGCCTCATACCTTTCAGGTTGTGTCTTCTCTCTTGTTGATCTTTGTAGCTCTCCCTAGCTAGATGATCCTGGAAAGTCATCCATGTCGCGGCTCTCCAACAATCTCTCAAACCACTTAGGGGGCTTCCTGTCAGGTGATTGGCTTTTTAGTGAAAATGTATCCCATGGTACATCCTTCTCCTTGCTTTTGTCACCTGCAACTTCAATTCTTCTTGCACCAAAAGGGTTGTCCCTACCTCTAAAACTTGTCTCTTGAGGTTGAGTAGTAGTATCTTGAGATGTATCCTCTTTTTCATCACTTGGAAGGTCAATGAATGGATCATCATCAGGTGGTATCCTCACTATACCATCTTTCCCACTGGATGTATCTATCTTCTCAGCATCCTCGTCTTCATACATCTTGGATTCATCAAAGATAACATCACGACTTACATGGATTGTGTTTTCCACTGGATCAAAACATCTATAGCCCTTCACACGATCATCATATCCTAGGAATATGCACTTGAGAGCTTTTACATCAAGTTTACGTCTCTCTTCCTTAGGAACGTGTACAAAGGCCTTACATCCAAAGATTCGCAAGTGGTTCACCTTTGGCTTCTTCTTTGTGAATGCTACCTCAGGTGTTATCTTTGGTATGACAATGGTAGGACTTCTGTTTTGAAGATAGACTGCCATACTGCATGCTTCTGACCAAAAATATATTTGTAGTTTCATCTCAGCTAGCATAGATCTGGCACTTTCCACAATCATATGATTCTTGCGCTCAGCTACACCATTGAGAGCAGGAGTATGAGCTTGCGTAAATTGTCTTTTAATCCCACATTGATCACAAAGATCATTGAAGTCATTAGACTTATACTCACCTCCACTATCTGATCTTAGAACTTTGATCTTCCTACCTGTCTGATTTTTGACCAATGCTTTGAAGCTCTTGAAGTTGTCAAATGCATTTGATTTCTTCTTCAAGAAATAGATCCATGTCTTACGTGACATATCATCAATAAAGGTCATGAAATAAAAGGCTTTACCCAAGGACAGGGTCCTCATAGGCCCGCATAAATCTGTGTGGATTAAATCCAGGATGTTCTTTGCTCTTGCAACACCACCTTTATTGAACTTCTCTCGATGCTGCTTCCCATATACATAAGATTCGCACATCAATTTCAAGTGATCTTCTATGGTAGACAATCCTATTACCATCTCCAATATTCTCATCAAACTGAGGCTTCCCAAGTTCAAGTGACCAAGCCTTTAGGCCACAACTCAGTTTGCGATGGAATGGACGATACAAGTCCATGTTGCTCCTTAATTGTAGCATTCAACCTGTACAATTTTGTATTGGGCTCCCTAATTCCATCCGCAATAACTTTGAACTTTTGGTTCACATCTTTCACAAAGCAACAATCACGGGCGAATTCTACTTTCAACTTTTGATCAGTAATGACTCCAACAGAAAGTAGATTTTTCTTCAAACCTGGTATGTAAAGTACCTCCCTGATTATCCTGCCTTTGCCATCAGGTAGTTGGATTGAAACAATGCCTATCCCCTTGATCTTGCACACCTCACCATTTGCTTGTGAAACGGATGTTCCATTATCCAACACTTTCAAGCTACTGAACCAATTCTTGTTACCTGTCATGTGTCTTGTGGCTCCGGAGTCAATATACCATGCTTGATCATCTTGATTAGATGACAATGCAGATATGAAGATGCTAGATTCTTCAATCTCACCCTCATTGACAAGGTTACCTGCTTGTTTTGGTTTTCCCTTGTCTTGTTCCGTCTGGAATTTGCGACATTCACTCTTCCAATGGCCCTTTTTATCGCAATGGAGGCACTTGCCTTTCTTCTTGGTCTTATTGGAAGATCCCTCATCCTCCTGAGACTT
The DNA here is from genome assembly GCA_029204225.1 of Diphasiastrum complanatum. Taxonomy (NCBI): domain Eukaryota; kingdom Viridiplantae; phylum Streptophyta; class Lycopodiopsida; order Lycopodiales; family Lycopodiaceae; genus Diphasiastrum; species Diphasiastrum complanatum. Next base: position 229 of record MU836441.1, on the reverse strand, counting down.
GGCAAATGGCTGCTTAGACTTCTTCTTGCCCTTGCTCTTGCCTTGTTTTTGGCATGTCGCAAGTGCTTGATCGTCAGTATTTTGACGTCTAGCTTTCACCATTTCTCGCCGTTGCTCTTCCTGCATCAAGATTCCTGTGAGCTTGTCAAAGGTTGGCAATCTTTCTCTTGATGCTATTCCACTCACAAACATCTGATAGGGTTCTACAATGCCACACAATGCATTGTGC
>MU836440.1:0-28985 GCA_029204225.1 Diphasiastrum complanatum | reverse complement strand
ATAGACATTTGATTAAGCAAATAGAGGTTTGAAGCCTATGGAACGTAGTGCTTCATCCTTCTTTCTATACCATTGTCTCGCTGCTTGTTTCAGACCATAAATGCTTTTATTCATGTGTTATCTGTATTCTAGATATTCTTGGCTTACAAAACCAAGTGGTTGGTCCTTGAATAAGTCTTCTTTCAATTCTGTGTGCAAAAAAGCAGTTTTCTCATTCACAATACAGATTTTCAGATCATGAGCCACTGGATACGCGAATAACAAGCAAATTGATGTATGTTTGACTACCGATGAGAACGTATCAGTGTAGTCGATCCCATACTGCTGTGAAAGTCCTTTAGCAGCCAACCTTGCCTTGTATCTGATGTTTTCTCCATCAGGACATGTTTTGATCTTATAAATCCACTTGCACTCGACTGGTTTTGTGCCATCTGCAACTTCTTTGAATGTTTGAGATTCATCAAAGAATCCACAAAATTCGATGGCTGTATTAAAAACATCCTGACCATACCTTTCTGGTGGTTTTCATTGTCTATCAGATCTTTTCATTTCGAGTTCGATTCTGCAAGCTTTGAGTTCGATTCTGATTCAAACTTTTCTACTGGAATTTTAACTGACGATTCGAGTCTGTCAGGCACTCGATCTTGACCTCCCTCTAAATCTGGTAAATCTCTTTCATTTTCTGCTTGTTTTTCTTCTGTTGTTGTTGGTAGCTCATAATAATTTTTGAAAATTTCATAGTCGACTAGATCATTGTTTGCTATGTATTTCGTCACATCTCGAACAGCTTTTATCTTGCCAGTTTTGGGTACATAAACACGATAATATGACGAATGTAACCCGAATCCTACTATAAAACCTTGTTTTGTCTTATCATCGAGTTTCTTTCTCAGCTTACCTAGTATGTGCATATACACTACGCATCCAAATGTCCGAACATGTGCAAGATTTGGCTTTGATTTTTACCATATCTCATGAGGATTTCAGAATACGATTTTGATAATTTGATGTAGCCACTACTTCTGTCCACAACGGTTTTGGTTCTTTCGCATGAGCCATCATACACCTTGTAGCTTCCATCAATGTACGATTTCTTCGTTCAACTATTCCATTGTGCTGAGGTGTGTAAGATGCAGTCTTTGTGTGCATAATACATCGATTAGTACAATAAGCTTTGAATTCGTTGGAAATGTACTCACCCCCATGATCTGTGCGAATTTGCTTCAGCTTGTTGTCTGTCTACTTCTCATCCCAATTCGTATACTCAACGAATTTCTCAAAAGCTTCAGATTTAGTACGAATAAAGTATACTACAGCGAACTTGCTGAAGTCATCAATAAACGTAATGAATTACTTTGCATCACCCAACGACAATACTCTGTATGGTCCACAAATATCTGAATGCACAATTTCAAGTACCTTAGTTGCTTTATAAACATCCTTACTGAAAGGTGTTCTAGTCATCTTGCCTTTAAGATAGGATTCGTAGGTAGTTCAAATACCTCTACTTTTGATTTTGACTCCTTGAATTCTCTGACTTTTGTTGGCTTGCTACAAGGCTTCCATGCTCATGTGACATAGCCTCTTGTGCCACAGTACATCTATTGATTCCTGAGTTTGATTGACTTGTTCGATTTTTGATCAAATATTCAAGTGATATAAAAAAATTTTCTTTGTTGTCTTTAGCAACTAGGTTATCAGAATCTTCTTCGAACAGTTTACAAGAGTTCTTTGTGAAGGTTACTGACATGTCTGTATCGACTATCTTAGCAACAGATAGATCTTTATCAAGAGTAGGGACATAGAGAGCTTTCTTCAGTTTCTTGTCTCCTTGATTTGTGTCTAGCCATAATACGCCAGTTTCATAAACCATGTGTTTAAAACCGTCTCCAAGTATAATGAATCTCAAATAGTTCATCTTCTTGTACTCAAACAAAATTTGTTTCGAGAAAACAAAATGTGAGATGGCTCTCGAATCTAGTACTACTTCTCGAATTGAATTAGATAAACAACATAGATCAGTACTAACATAAGCTGCTGAATTCCTTGTTGCCCTGTCTTCTGCTGCTCTGGAGCATTTTGCTTTGTCTTTGACATAGTTTGAATATGAAAGTTCACATCAATTCTGCTTCTTTTTGTTTCTAGGATTTTGAAATAGTCTACTACTACATGACCCCATTCATGACAATGAATGCATTCAATCTTTGGATTTAGCCAACACTTTTCTTCTGTGTGACCTGATCTTCTGCATTTGTTGCAGATCTTCTTATCACCAGAATTCTTCTGTTGTTTTCTAGATTGTTGTTCATTAGTCTTAGACTCATTCTTCTTAGACGACTCCCTCTTAAACTTATACTTCTTAGAAGACTTATTCTTCTAAGTAAATAGAGCATTTTCTGAATCACCATTGTCGTCATAACGTTCACGAGCTTCTTCTTCCTCCTTAACTCCGTCTATTGCCTTTTGAAGTGTCATTGACGCATCTTTTGCCAATAAGGTTCGAGTTGTGTGGAATGACCTGGGTAGGGCTCGAAGAAAGTAACTAAGTTGTTTTTTCTTGAATATTGGTGATCGACGACATCTTTTAATTTTGAATAAGCTCCAGATAGCGGCTTACTAATGGATGTATGAAGAACGCTGAGAGGAATGCGAAGATACCACTGTATCAACTTTGATTCCGTAGGCTCTGATGCCACTGTAGAAAAAATACTAATTATTTTTCCACAGAGAACACGATGCAAGTTTGAATAAATCAAACTAATATCAGTGTTTTCAATCGGGAGTGTATTTGATCTATGTACTAATAGAACAATATTAGTTTTGATTGAATATGCGTGCAAAAATTATATGCAGAATTAAGAGACAACTTAAGACAATTTAGACAAAAAGAAACTATTGATCAAAAAAAAAAATTTATAACTCTGAATCTGATTCATCAATATACATCTCTTGCTGTCTTATCTCACTATTGTGTTTCTGATTGAGTGAGTGTGTTACAACGAGCAGTGCACATGTATTTATATTGCTACAGGATAGGTCTTTTGGTCTTTCAATGATGTAATAGTACATATATAACCGTTTACGACGGTTGATATTCAAATAGATGCTCTGTTTTCAGGGTCGAATAAATTATGTTCACGAATTATTCGCGACAGTCCATCTCTTTGTCTCAACTTCGTGTCTCGCGAATTGTTTTCGACATTTATGTCTTTTGCGAATTGTTCGTGACAGATGACAATTTTTGAGTTTGAAGAAGAAATCTAGAATATTTTGCGAATTGTTTGAGATAGTTTTGTGACAGCTGAGCTTGAAGAACAGTCCGAAAGATTTTGCAAATTGTTCGTGACAATTTCGTGACATCTAAGGCTTGAACAAGAAACAAAATATTTCGCGACAAGATTTTGTTCGTGAATCTTTCGAGCTTCAACAAGAAAGCCATGAGCTTCTACAAGAAACTGTTTTTTGAATCTTTTGAGTTGTCTGCAAGATAAATTTCGCGTTTGTGAACCTTTTTGAGTTGGTTACGAATAGAAATGTTTCGAGTTCACGTTCATTCCTTTGTTGGTAGAATCAAGATCTCTTTGACCAGTTGTTCTACACATAATGATCTGTACCAGACCAAACATAGCTTTCACAGTCACTTTTTTAAGTCAGTTTATGACCAATCTTGGTATTACACATTGGAAGACTCTTATCAGAGTTTTGAGATATCTTCAAGCTACTATGGATTTTGCATTTGTTATGGAGCAGTTGACAACAACAAACTCAATATTCTCAGTTGTTATTCAGATGCAAGTTGGGCAGGAGATGTAGACACTCATAAATCCACTTCTGGATTTACATTCTTCCTCAGCAATGGTCCTATTTAATGGAATATCGCAAGCAAACTTCCACTCATAAATCCACTTCTAGATTTACATTCTTCCTCAACAATGGTCCTATTTAATGGAACATTGCAAGCAAACTTCGATTGCTCTATCTAGAGTAATGCAGCCTTATCTAAATGCCATTGCTTTATCAGCCAACCCTAGATTTCATTCTAGGAGTAAGCACATTGAAATTAAGTATCACTATATCAGAAGCAAAGTTCTCGAAAAAGATATTGACTTGCAGTACTGTCGAACGCAAGTATGACAGCAGATATTTTTACTAAAGCATTAAGCTTGGATGCACACACAAAAATTTGTGTAGGACTAAGTTTGAAGGTCAAAGCATTCATAGATTCAAATTAAGGGGGAGTGTTAGATTATTCTTCTGATTATCGACTAATCGATCTTTAATCTTCATTCACTCTATTATTCAGTTCTGTAGAATACTCGAGAATTGCTCACAGGTGACTCCCACATATTGGACAACATATCAACGTCCCCGACGAAAGTCGAAGACTTCAACCACTTCGGCCATGTCGATGAGAAAGATAGTTATTGTTCCATTTGAAATGAAGCTAAAAACTTGCCCTAACTCTTTAGCAAGTAAATTTTTGAGATTTCTAACTCGATGGATGCCAGCTCATTATGGCCAATTGGCTATCGCGATCTGCGACCTAATAGTTGTCCTACTAGACGTGCGTCAATTGTTTAGTATAAATAGCTGATCATCAAACATTTCAGAGAGAGAGAGAGAGAGAGAGAGAGAGAGAGAGAGAGAGAGAGAGAGAGAGAGAGAGAGAGAGAGAGAGAGAGAGAGAGAGAGAGAGAGAGAGAGAGAGAGGGTATGTGTGTGCGTGTTTTTGTGAGAGGGGCCCACCAGGCCTGCGTTTTGAAGCGTTCCCAGCCCTTTACAATTGATTTTTTCTACATAGAAATGCATTTTTATTTGAGCCTTTCCCATTAAAGTCTGATAATTTAAAAAATCCTTAGAGCGCCCATCAAATTTAGTGAAATATTTGATAATGAAAGTCCCTTTTGTTTAACACCTTTCACCATGAAAGTATGTACATGCCCTTCAAAACAATATGTGTGTGGGTAAAGGGTAATTTGAATTTAAAGTGGGCCTCTTAGATGTATGCGTGGGGATGAGGGCCACCCATCCTTTTTCCCATACATGCATCATCCTCCCATCTTTTTTAGTAAAAAAAGTGTATGCATGGGGCCCCTCACCCATGCATAAAAGTGTAACAAATATATATATATATATATATATATATATATATACACATATATACTAGTAAAGAGTGTCCGTCGTTGACGGGCAATGGAGGCCGATCTAGGTGGCGGTTGATGATTTGGATGGTGGCCGATCTCACACATCTTGCATCTCAAATATCTAATATATCTCACACATCTCGGCCATAGTAGGAGTCAAAATTTAACCATGTTCAACAATAGCACATGGAGTATCTTAATAAAAAGACTGACGACGATCTATGTTGGCATATGTTTGTTAACAGGCATCCCACAGTTCAAAGTGAATATGTTGTTCATGCATGTGGTATGTATGTGTGTTTTGTTGGAATTTGATGCTCAGCCTCAATAATGAACATCCTAAAAGTTGTACAAAACTCAAAAAAAGAAGGCTTAAGTTTTTCAGAAGATTGAAAAATCCAATGTCGAATTTTTTTCGACCTAATGTCATCCTTGTCAAAAAAGAGACTTTCTGACCCTGGGTCGGATCGAATCAAGGTGGAAATTATCCAGGCGTGTTCGACCCTAGATCGGGTCTAATAAATCCGACCCATGTGCATATTTTCACCCAGTATAAATTTTTGACCCATTCTATATTTTTCAATACTACATTACTTTTCGACCCAATGTATAATATCCGACCCATTAAAATTCGATATTGTCGGTCGGTCGGATTTCTGAGTTGATAGTACGAAGGGTTGGAATAAATCCGCTTCGATCCGATCCGATCAGAGTCAAAAAATCCTTCTTTGTCAAGCTCAATATTCGGTCAAAAAAATTCGATCCTTTGGAATCGAGTCTTTGGAAAATTCGATTCTTTGGAAAAATTCAAATCTTCGAAAAAATTTGAGACTGCAAAAAAATTTGATTCTTTAGAATAATTCGAGTCTTTTGGATAGTTCGAGTCTTTTGAATAATTCGAGTCTTCAAAAAATTCGAGTCTTTGAAAAAATTTGAGTATTCAAAAAAATTTGATCCTTCGGAAAAAATTGAGTCTTTTGAATAGTTTGAGTCTTTGGAAAAATTCGAATCTTGACGGGCAAGCGGCGATGGTTTAGGAGGAAAGCTGATGGTCGTTGATGACGGGTGGCCAATGGTTGTTGATGGGTGGTCGATGGTCATTGGCGGGTGGCCCATGTACGTGTGTGTATGTACATGGCCGAAATGTGCCCACCGATGGTCGTTGATGACGGGTGGCCCATGTACGTGTGTGTATGTACGTGAACGAAGTGTGCCCGCCGATGGTCGTTGATGACGGGTGGCCCATGGTGTGTATGAGTGTGAGTGTGTGTATGATTTGTGCATGTGTGTATGAGTGTGCATGTGCTTGCTTTGATTTCTCAAAAACTCGATATCTTTACAATTCCATGGACTGCTTTTAGGGTTCTTGGCTTGAACGCACGTTTCTCTGTGCATACTGAACTGCTTGGAGCCTGATTTATTGATGTAGGTTTGTCTCGACATGCAGCACTGGATGGAATGGATGACATGCAAGACGGAACCCGTTCGGTGATACTGGACTACTTCTCAAAAATGCCAAAAAATAGTCCATTTATTGTGCCCTAGTGGCATTCCTCCTAGCACGAAGGGCATTCTCAAGCATACGACATCAGAATTGAGCAACAACTGGTCTAGTGGGTTCGTGTTGAGCCCACAAAACTCTGGACACCTACCGTCCGAGGTTTTGATTGTTTTTTACTGAAGTCCATTTAGTGGCATTCCCCCCGACAGAAAGGGCGTTTCTGGACAAATGGCATCGAAATTGAGCTGCAAATGATTTTGTGGATTTGTATCGAGTCCACAAACCTGTGAACACCTCCCGTCCGAAGTTCTGACCGTTGTTTACTGAATCCGACCAATTCTTGGCTCGACGGGCCTATAATCCCAGCGCTACATTTAGGATTTTTGGTTTGAATGCACATTTCGCTATGAGTACTGAACCATTTGGAGTCCGATTTAGTGCGTTAGGTTTGTATCGGTGTGCAACACAGGTTGGAACAAACGATCTAAAAAATGGACTTCGTTTGGCGACACTGGACCGGTTCTCGGGGATGCTGGAAAGTAGTCCATTTAGTGGCATTCCCCTCGTCAAAAAGGTCGTTTCAGGACAAACGGCGTCAAAATTGAGCTAAAAATGGTCCTGTGGGTTTGTGTCGAGCCCACAAACCTGTGGACACCTCCTTTTTGAGGTTCTGACTGTTTTTCACTAAATGTAACCAATTCCTGACTCGACGGACGTAGAATCTCATAACCACGTTTAGGGTTTCTAGTTCAGATGTACATTTCTCTATGAAGATAGTTCTGAGAGCATGAAGTACGAATTTGTTTAGGTCTAAAACAGGTGCTATCCTTATTGAGGCTCGGAGAAGATCTGTCTTATAATCATGTAGGTTTGTCTGAAAAGCCAATAGACATTTAAGCTAGAAAGACACATAGACTAAAAGACATATAGCTCAGATGAGAATAAATTGATACAATCTCACACAAAGTTGCCCCTACTCCTCCACCCATGTCAACAATGGACCTCTCTTCTTGTAGACCATGGTAATATTGAGTGAAATCTTTCATGGTTGTCTTTGTACAACTTGTCATGGAATTCTTGAGAGATCTGCACCACCCAGGTTTATGACTAACTAACAAAAGTTATGACTCTATGCATGTGGACCAAGGTAGAGTATGATATCATAGGGTTAGGGTTGGACTGTACTGTAATATATTATAGGGTCATGGTAGACTGTACTATACTATATAGAAAGCTAGGGTTAAATTGTACAGTCCATTTGCATGTGCCCATTTCACCATCAGTCAACAACATGGATTCGAGTTAGGGTTAAGGATGGATTACATTGGATTATAGTATAAGCTAGGGTAATGGTTGAAATAGGAGTCCCAAAAAAAGAAGACAATGTATAAATTCAAGATGAAGGAAGTAAAGCATAAAATAGATACCTTAACCTGCTTCATCAGCCAGCCAGTTCATTCATGATTGTTAAAAAATTCTACATGTGAACATCATTAGGACAAAATATCACTAAACATGTTTGAGACATTAAAGTCTAATTTATACGGCATGACTATTTTACTACGTTTGAAGGAATGGTAGCAAATCCAACTATGAAGGTCACATGATAAACACCACAACTGATAAATAGGTGCATCCTGCTCATTGAAATCTGGCCATTTAAATGCACCATATATAAGAGCCCCATTAACTTATTGAAATATATAATCTTGTCTCTGGTCCAATAATCCCACAAGCCTACAACAGGTAGCAGCATGTCATGCTTGGATTCATGCTCTTGTAAACCTAGGGTGAGAGCATGATGGTGGGGCGATTGTGGCATTCTATCACAACCGATCTGGCCTGAGAGAGAGAGAGAGAGAGAGAGAGAGAGAGAGAGAGAGAGAGAGAGAGAGAGAGAGAGAGAGAGAGAGAGAGAGAGAGAGAGAGAGAGAGAGAGAGAGAGAGAGAGAGAGAGAGTAACAATACAAGTTACAGCCAATGGAGTATAGAAAGAGTACTCTTATCAACCACATACAAGCTATCACCATTGGTATCATCGGAATCTATATGGAAGGACAGCGGTCCATTGCACTTTTACTATCATTCCATACTGAAAAATGCGTGGAGTTGTGCTTGCATGCAAGACATTGCTAAATCACAGTAGCAGACTAAATATTCTTGCCAAAAACTAGCGCTGGCCAGCGGCCAATTCTGCTACAGAAAGAGCATTGGCCAGCGACTATACTTTATTCATAAAAAGTGAGACTTATTGCCAACATCTGGATTGCTGTCTAGCGCCAACCATAGATCAAAAAAGGTTGAGAAAATACCTGTAAGAATGCCCACTACTGCTCCTTGAGGCAGCGCTTGATTGCAAGAGTATCCAATCACAATTTTGCAAGCCAATACTTGCTACTACACAACGTAATCACAGCAAGTAGTAAGCATCCATTCCTAATCATAAAGCGCCGCATACATCCTTCATTATCAGCGAGCTACCATTTCTCAAATCACTCTCACCTTAGTTTGCAGTATCGTTCACACGATTGCTCTTCTAGTAGCATTCATGAGTTTTTCTCTTCAATCACAATCACCGTAAGGTAGAGCGCCAAGAGAGAGAGAGAGAGAGAGAGAGAGAGAGAGAGAGAGAGAGAGAGAGAGAGAGAGAGAGAGAGAGAGAGAGAGAGAGAGAGAGAGAAAGTATGAGGGAAAGTGAATAGGGTTGTGTGAATTTTCTCTTTATAGAACCAGAGGACACTTAGGTGTACTAAGTGCAAATTGCTGCTCACCGTTAGATTGACTGTCCATACTGTGCACAGATTCTGGCCATTGAAAGATTCACAACTTTCCCACCATTTTTTTTTTTGATAACTTTTTCTATTATGTGGGGTCTTTTATCATAGTAAGGCATTTTTTTCACCCCCACTAGTAAATAAGGTTAGTACGCAAAGCGATATATGTATGTAATAGAGCCCATGAGAGAGAGAGAGAGAGAGAGAGAGAGAGAGAGAGAGAGAGAGAGAGAGAGAGAGGTTGCACACATGATTGGAAATTGGATCGCTTCCATAAAGTGTATATTGTTATGCTACGATCTAACTTAGGAGATGTTCGTGTCATGTATTACCAAGAGTAACCCTGTGTCTTTCACTTGCCTTTGCAGGCCCTTCGACAGAGCTATTATGAGCTATAATCAACGACCATAGAAACTTGTGTCCCATTCCATCAACATGAATCCCTTTTATATCAGCAGCTCTACATGTGACTAAATTCTAGGAATAGCACATGCACACATCCTTCATCCTTTATAGTTAATGATGGCATTAGATTTTATGTGCCTATTTATGTACGTATTATATCAATCAAGTTGCAAACACTTGGGTCATGCCAAAGGTAGATATGAGTTTTAGAGGTTGGCTGGCCAAGGTAATTTTAAATCCACATTCGTAGACAAGCATATAAGTACTCTAGTAAATATATTTTTCCACTAAAGGTGGCCCCGAATATTTGTACTCAAATAAAATAATCGCTAACCACACAGGTGGGGGGCTGGATTTTACCATGGTAATTTTTAATCCACATCCGCGGAAAGGCATATAAGTACTCAATAATTATAGTTTTCCACTAAAGGTGGCCCCAAAACTTTGTACTCAGGTACAATAAGCGCTAACCTCATAGGTTGGGGAAAAACTTTTACCATTGTAATTTTTAGTCCACCTCCGTGGACAGGCATATATGTACTATCATAATCATATTTTTCCACTCCATGTGGCCACAAAAATTTCTACTCAGGTAAAATAAGCGCTAACCACACAAGTGGGGGCAGGAAGTTTACCATGGTAATTTTTAATCCATGTCGGTGGAAAGGCATATAAGTACTCTAGTAGTTATTTTTCCACTTGAGGTGGCCCCAAAAATTTGTACGCGCCGGGCCAGCCAGAGAGAGAGAGAGAGAGAGAGAGAGAGAGAGAGAGAGAGAGCGAGCGCTACTTGACACGTTCCTTCTTCTATCTTTGTCTCTCATTCAAACATGAGCTTTTGAAATCTGGTGGCAGTGTGATGGCAGGTTATCAGGGGCGTCGATCTGTAGAGGGTCCATTGGTTGGGCTGCATCGTTGGTTCAGTGCGTTGGAGGTGTGCTTATTAGCAAGCAAAGGGAGATCATATTTTGGAGGTTTGATTGTATGTAGGATAGCCAGATCAGCGGGTTGATGGTCAGGCTTCTCCAATCACTTTTGTCCAGATGTCAATGCCCTTCTGGAATGATTGGGCCGTAGCTATGGGATAATGCCTATTGCTTCAGATCAACTAGAGAGGCCTTTTGTTGGATGCAGATTTGTAAAATAGATATACAAAACTTGATTTCCAATTTTCTACTTTGAACAATAATGTCTCACAGAATTGCTTAAGCAAGAAAATGTGCTTAGTAGAAAAGCAAGATCATGTTTTTAATCTGAAAACCCGAATTGCAGGCCCCCAAATAGTGTAGATTATCTTTTTTTCACCAGTCCAGATACCTGATGTAAATGTGTTTGGAAAATATTTGCAAGAATGATAAAACAGAATTTTAGAAACCATTTCCACATAAAGCTTACTTCATGCTTTTCATTTTCTTTCTCCTTTTGCCAAGCTTCTCGATTCCTTCTTCCTCTTCTTGCTTGTTTCTTTCTTCCTCTTCCTCCTCTTGCTTTGTTCTTCTTCGTTTGTAGTTTGTGTGTGTGTGTGTGTGTGTGTGTGTGTGTGTGAGAGAGAGAGAGAGAGAGAGGAGAATGAGAAAAGGAGAGGAAGAGGGAATGAAATTTGAATGAAACAAAGAGAGAGAGAGAGATGCATGCATGAATGGGGAGGAGGGCCATGCATCCTTTTCTCCATATATGCATCTTCTTCCCAAAGTTTTTTAGTTAAAAAATGTGTATGCATGGCTGAGGGGAGGAGGCATTAAAGAGGTTTTGAGCTCCAAAAAGATCCTTTAAAAATTCGTGCAAGATGTAGTTTATATTATTAAAATATTATAACATTAATACTTTTGACTTGCCATAACTTTTTAATCGTAACTCAGAAGTATGTCATCTAACATATCTTTGGAAAGCCCTTGTCAAGCGCTTTCTAATGCACCAAGATCTGCTAAATTTGGACTTACCACTAAAAAGTTATGCCATTTTTAGTGTGGAATTAAAATGTGAACTCAAAAAGTTACGTTACGTAAATTTCAAATTTGAGTGTTTTGATTGATTCATGTGTAAGAAAAAATTGAAAAAAAATATAAAAAAAATCTTTACAAGGGGTCTTTTTTGGATTTAGAACTCCTCTAATGATGCATGGGTCCCCTCACCCATGCATAAAAGCGGAACAAAGTTTAAATATATATATATATATATATATATATATATATATATATATATATATATATATTTGAAAATTTATAGTCATGAATGCAAAAGAAAATTTGTTTTTTTGACAAAATCTGAAAATTTTCAAGAATTCCAAATCCTTAAAGGCTTAACAATATGCATGGTTCATATGTGACATATGGAAGTGAGTACATTGATGAGTGACTTTTTAAACTATAGTAATTATATTTTGATGTAAAATAAAATGACAAATCATTTATCAATGTTAAGAGACATGAATCTTCTTATGGATTCCCATGTGTCATATCTAGAAGGAATTATTCTGTGTAATGTTTTTGAATGAACAAAGTAGGAAGCTTCAAAGCTCCAATTTTAAAGTATGTCATTTAGCATATAGATGTGCCAACCACTATGATTGAGATGTCAACACAAGTTTATCTAAAAGTATCAAATCACAAGAAAGCATGAAGGATATAGTCTATATCTATTTCAATTATGTTGAAGGAGATTTCTAATTGACTTTAACACCTTGATAAGGTAATTTTTAGAATATTATGTTTCATAGTTTAAAAAGCACTCACCAATTATATCTTCTTTTTTAAGTGTGGCCATGTAGAATGCAAAGTCATGAATATTATGGAAAAGACACTAAATTTTGCAATGTTAGTCTAGTACGGGTACTGAAATCCCATTGAAAGGAATCAATTTAATGACATGATATAAAGTGGTGCTAAAGTTGAGAGCCAAATTTTTAATTTCAAGAATACATAAAAAATCATTTACACAAAACCCACTTTGAAACTTAAAAATTGTATGAATGCATCTATGGCTTTTATTGAAAGTAAGTGTCAAAAGTATTCACTCCAACAACAAATCAAGCATTAAAATTTTCATCACATCATGTATAGATGCACTTGATGGACTTAGCATCCAATTTTTTCCATTTGTGTCTCAAGTGCATAGGAAGTGCATTCAAACACTAAGAAATGAGCAACCTTGGGCTTGATTCTCATAAATGTTTCCTCTATTGTGATATGCTCCACCAACTTGGTAGGACACAAATTTGGCGCATAAGTTGTTCTGCTACATGCTTCAGCCTGATAGGTATTTGGAAAATTCCAACCTTTCAACATCAATTTCGCTATCTCAATTATTATCATATTCTTGCTTTCTACAACATCAGTCTGTTGCTCCTCTATCTGATCTTAGAACTTTAATATAGCAACATGTGTGTTTATCTACCGTGTTATTAACTTGCAAAAGATTGAGAAAACATCTTACTTGTGTGACATACATTATATCCAACACTTTTAATTGGAATCATTGATATAGGTAACAAGGTAGCAAGCAACCATGATGGACCTTGTTTGCATTGGTCCACATATGTTAGTGTGCATGAGTTCAAGAATACAATGTGCTCTCTTAGCACTGCTCTTCAAAAATATTTACCTATACTGATTTCCCATCACATGTCCTTTACATATCCTCTCATCAAATAGATTCTTTGGCACAATAATTGTCAATTGTAGAGATCCAAGAGCAACCATCAACAAAGCTAGAGTTGCACACACAACACCCCACACAAAATTTAAGCACCTTGGTATTCCATTCAGCAACAAAAACTCACAATACATATACTTTCTCAGGGCTAGCCCATGCACAACTTAGTTAGCCATCATGGGACATGTATCCCATTGACTTGGCCATGATCATGCATCCAACATGACATGACAGGTTATATAAACTTAGCTAAGTAAGTTACATCACAAACTGACATACACAAATTTTATGAGAGCTCTTGGAGCTCTCATTTCTAACACTATCTCTAGTGCTTTGCTTTATCGTATAAACAAAAAGTTTATCTCTAAGACACTCAGACTTCTAGATAGAGGCTTTATAAATATGTGTAGTAGTTGTTCTCCAATCCTTCTTTTGTCCTACAATGCTCACATTAATTTTTTTGGATAATGTATTTTCTCATACAAAGTGATGATATTGATGTGTTTGTCCATGCACGAAACACATGATTCTTTGCTAGGTGAATGTCACTAGAACTATCATACAAGATTGTAGTAGTTTTCTCTTGAGATTAAGCAATTTTTAAAAAGTTTAGACATAACCAAGTAGTTTTTTCCATAGTTGGACATAAACCATTATACTTTGTATCAATAGTGAAGAATGAAACAGTTTGTTGTTTCTTACTAGACTAGGAATAACAACCATTTCCAAACTTAAAAACATATTCTATAGTAGATTTTTGGTCATCTATACTCAACTTATGATTAACCAGCCAAAGTAGGCATACAATTGCATATGGGATAGACTAATCCAAGATCAATAGTACCTTTGACAAAGCGCATCATGCATTTTGCAGTTTTCAATTTTCTTTTATAGGCATAGACATAAATTGACTATGCATAGCCACATCTTGTGATTGTTAGGTATTTCAGACTCTCAACCGATTGTCTAAACAATGTAGAGTCAAGTAGATCTAGGTTTTGGTAAAGATCTGAAAACTTCCATAAGTTTAAGCTTGTGCAAGAACATCCAAATAGGGCAAGAGGCTATTATAAATAGGCTAAAATCGTTGGAGGAACCCGTCTCTCTCATTCTTCTCTTATTCATTCTTGTGGAAGATATCTCTTTGGGTTTCTATATCCATTTTCACATTTGGGTGGTGATATAGTGAAATTTTGTGTGTAGAATGCTATTTTTCTTATGTTTATGGATCCACACATGTGAATATTGTTGTTGTACTACTTTTTTATGGACAAGAACAATAAATTATTATATCTAAGTTTTTATGACAAGTTCTTATTGAATTTTCATCTTCTATGTGTATTAGATGCATGATTTCTACATTTGTAATGACACTAGATGTTCTCTCTAAATTAGCTAAAGATCAAAGAGAATAATTAGATCTTTGTATCTAATTTTTTCAAATCATATCAAATCTTTGTTTCAGGCTATATTTCTAGGAGAAGCCAATTTTAGTGAGTGATTTGGAGGCGCCATCAGTTCTAGAGTGTGCTAGAGTGATTCCTTGTCAAAATCAAGTATTTTCAAGTGTAGAATGGGGATCTTTGTAATTCAAAGCTCAATTTAGGTCAAAATACTTGTAGTAGGCCAATTTATCTCCCTACTTGTTGGATTGTGGTGAGTTTTGATGCATAAGTTCTTCAAGATTCTATATCAAGTTTCTAGCTTTTGCATGTAGAATTTGTGTGACTCAATATATGCACTTTGTGAAAACCCTAGAATTGATATGATCTCTTGAATTTGAAGTTGATAAACTTTTCAAGAGTGCGTTTCAATCTTAGAGAGTGCAAAAGTTCATGATATTGTAGGTTGATCAAGTATCATCAATTCTATGTGTTGGATTTGCTAGTTTTGTGCAAGAAAGAGATTTGAGAGGTTCCATATCTTTGTGATTTCTTCTAGTGCTAAGTCCATTGGAATAGGTTTAAAGAGAAGATAAAATCATTGCAACATGGCTACAAATGGAGGCTTCATGTTGGAGAGCAATGATAGGCTTACCTCAAGCAACACCTCAACTTGGAAGATGACAATGGAGTCTCTCCTTGAGATGAATGAGTTGATGGATATAGTTGTAGGTGTGGAGGAGAGTCCTTTCGCACCTCAAGAAAAATTGAGATACGATAGGAGAGCAAAGAAATCTCTTCATGTGAAAAAGATGAATTTGATTAAAGAACTTCTCAAGGAAGTTGGTAAGTGCACTACATCTAGTGAGACTTGAGAAGCTTTGAAGAAGGTTTATGAGTCCAAGTCTACATCAGGGGTTCTAACTCTTAGGGGGGAAATCTTTCAAAATTTACAAAATAAGGATGAAAGTGCTGATGCCTTTGTTTTGAGGGTTCAAGCATTCAATGATGAGTTAGCATGGATTGTTGAAAGCATTAAGGAGATAGAACTTGTTCAAGTAGTTTTTAATGGCTTGTTGGATGATCATGGTAATCTTGTTCAAAGTTTTGCTATTCAAAAGATTTTGCCAAGTATGGAGGACTTGCAAGAAATCTTGGTGAATGAGGAGTTTAGGCTTCTATCAAGAGGAGGATCATCTTCCACGTCCCAAGTCGGCTATGTTCTCAAAGGGCAAGAGCAAAGGCAAGTGGTCTAAAGGGCAAGATCAAGGTGAGTCTTCTATTTTTGTTGGCAAGAAGAAAGGTAGATCTAGGATAAAATGTTTCTATTGTGGAATCAAAGGACATTTTTCTAGTGAGTGCTTCAAGAAGAAGAGAGATCAAGGTGATAAGCAAGGAAGTAATCTAACTCTTGATGAAGATGGTGTTGATGTTCAAAACTCAAACGATAATGCTCTTGTGATATCTTCATGTTTGATTGCTAATGATGGAGATATTGATCCTTGGTGGATTGATAGTGGAGCAAGCTCACACATGAACTTTCACAAAGAGTACTTTTTATTTTTGTTGGCATATTAAGGTGTCATGAAGTGCCAAGAGTCAGCAAACTATGAAAGCAAAGGACCTCAAGGAGTGGCAAGGGGCTATGGAGGATGAGATGGATTCAATCCACAAGCATAGTATGTGGGACTATTAGTAATACATGGGTATATAGAACCAAATTTCATGCTGATGGATCGATTGAAACATGAGGCACACTTGGTGGTCAAGGGTTATAAGCAAAGTAAAGGTATTGATTTTGATGAAACATTTGCTCCAGTAGTTAAGTGAATTATTTTATGCTTGGTCATTGCATTAACTTCATTTTTTTGATTGGAAAACATTCTTGAATGGTGACCTCGAAGAAGAAGTCTATATGTTCTAGCCACAAGGGTTTGCTGTGAAGGGCCAAGAGAACAAAGTATGCAAACTGCAGTAAATATTATAATGTTTGAAACAGGTGCCACGAGCATGGTATAATCGTATAGATAACTACTTTCTAGAGAATGATTTTGTGAGAACAAACTCTGATCCTCTATGTGCTTACTAGTGGTGATATTGTTGCATTAGTTGTGCTATATGTTGACGATATCATTATCACAAGAAAAATGAGAACTTGATAAAGTCTATCAAGTCTAGTTTGTGTAAGCATTTCAAGATGACTGATTTGGATTTGATACATGCCTGATTGTAAGCCATTGACCTTGCCTAGTGAAATTAGCAAGAAATTGTCATGTCTTGATGAGAATGGTCCTATTGATTGCACATTGTATTGCCAACTTGTTGGTAGCGATATATTTTCATCACTACTAGAGCAAACATTTGTTATGCTGTGATTCTTGTGAGCTTATGACATCATCTACCTTGGAGCATTGGAAAGAAACTAAACACATTCTAAGGTACATGAAAGACATGCTTGATCTTGGTCTAGTTTACTCAAGACAATTTGATTTGCTAAAATTGAAATACTGTAGATGTTGATTGGGGTAGGGTGGTAGTATAGATGATAGAAGATCTACCACTGGCTATGCTTTCGATGTTGGAAATAGCTGTTTTCTTGGTCAAGCAAAAAACTGGATATTGTATCACTTTTCACTACTGAAGCTGAATATAAAGCTTTGTATTCTTCAACACAATAAGCTACAAGAGCTACTCAAAGAAATTGGGGTAAGACAAGCCAAAGGTACACTTATTTCTTGTGATAGTCATAGTGGAATTCAATTAGCAAAAACTCTAGTGTTTCATGCTAGAACAAGGCACATAGAAGTAAAGTACCATTTTATATGCGAAAAGCTTTGTTCAAAAGGTATAGATGTGGTTCATTGTACTATTGCTACACAAATCGCTGATGTATTTACGAAATAGTGAAGCAAAGCCATGTTTGAAAATTTCAAGCTAAAAGTTGGCGTTGAGGTGATATCCTAAAAGCTGCATAGGTTGTTGGACATGTTTTGAGCTTTACTTGTGGCCCTGTTGTTAAGTATAGATTAGTTTTTGAGTTGAAAGTGACTATGCTATCATGGAGGCATGTTCCATGAGTAGTTTGTTTAATGTTAAGTAAATGACCTTTATTATTGAGGGAGATAGTTGCAACAAGCAATAATTGACGTGTATTACTGTGACATTTACTTGCCATATTTGACAGCTACTTTATCTCTCTAGTTTTTTTATAGTGGGCCAATTTTTTTTGAGCCCCTGAGTTACTATTTAATGAGCTCTTCTTTTACTTGAATGTATACACACAGTGTGAATATATGATTTTTGTGTGTGAGAGCAATTTGGTGAATTCTTGAAGTGCTTTGTGGAAGTGTTGTGGTGATTGCATCGATCTATAACGTTGTTGTCAACTAATAGTAATGAATATTATAGACTTGTAGGGGCATATGCACATGTAAAGTAGGGGCTATATCCTTCTATCGGAACTCACCCTACTCTCATTCTAGTTATGTGATTTCATTGCTAGGTTCCTCTCCCAAAACTTGCATCCTATTCTATGGCACAAGGGTGATGTTATTGGAGATTGATCAGTAGCTTCTACATGGTTGGGTGGTTTGACTCCATTGTTATTTCTTTGTGTGTATCTTGTAAGTAGGATCTCGGAGGTCCTTCTCCTTATATTGGTATTAGAGCAAGGCTTACGGAGATAAAAGGGATTGGAATTGTGAGGTTTTTTGTCGACTTTTTAGTAGAGATCAATCTGTTTTCTCTTCTTAGTGATGAACAAGCTTTCAAGTGGGTGTTTTCTTAGTATTTTCACTTGCATGTTGCTAAGATCCATCAGATATTGTCTTTCTCCATATCAATATGGGTTATTGTTGATTTTAGCTAGCCATGATGGATTTTTCAGTTTTTGCTTGGATTTCTCATAAACTAGTATAGTTTTGAATTTCTAGCAAGTGTAACTTATGTTAGGGAGTCATTAATTGTTAAATTAATGATTGCATGTTGAGATTATGCATGATTTATGATTTTAGGCTATATTTTAGTCAAAAATAGCTTATTTTTAAATACGTTTAATTAGAAACGGGTAGTAAGAGCTATTATATAGCAAAATTAGAGCAATAGAAGACTGATGCAGGTCATTTTTTTTGAGTTAATATGGACCAATAAGAGGTTGCATGAGGGTTTTATGTGTCAGAACATAGTGGAAAACCCAAAAAATTGTCAAAAAATCATGTGAAGGTCTTTCCTACTTTTTGATGCATACAATTGTTGGAATGCTTAGAAACTTTGCATGTATGTTTTTTAACATCATTTAAGTTGCCCTATCTGTATCAATACAAATAATGAAATACAGAGGTCGTGCAAGGCCTAAAACAGGCTAAAAGTTGATGCTTTTCATGTCCTTTTGGTGATTTAATTCTTTGACACTAATTTGATGGTGCTTATTTAGTCCTTTTGGTAGCTCTTTTGGCCTTATGATCAAGCCATAGATCTTTGAATTTGGTGGTCGGAGGCTTGTGCTCCGATTTGCCAAAGATTGGTGGTAGTGCGCCCTCTTGAAGCCTTGTTTTTGCTCGTTCTTAGCCCATACTGACCTTTAGGACTTGTATGAATGCTTCACAAGCCTCAAGGGACTTTTATAGACTATCTATGCTATCTCTTTGAGGGCATGTGAAGCTTAACACGTGTTTTCAACAAATCTCATCTAGAAAAGCACGTCCTCCTACCTGAATTTCACTCGTTCTGTACTCGCATGTGTAAAGCTAAGGTGGCAAAGTGAGATGGCAATCATCTCAAAAACATGAATACCCTCTATATAGTGCTTTACAGTGACCAAGTTGGTGCATTGTAGCTCAAGATATAGTTGTCGAAAGTTTTGTTATTTTTAGTGTAAAATTTGCCAAATTTTCAAATGGTTTTTATGCATGTCAGCTTTTCCTTGACTTTAGAGTATTGTGATTTTGGACATTTGTCGCATGAAAAATCTATGAGTGTTTCTAACATGCATGAATAGTCTATAGTTGTTTTGAGTGGTCATATACATGCATAACTAATTAGTCCTGTCATTTACCAATCAATGTGGCTAATGAATTATGAGTAACTAGGTTTTACGTAAAAAATTCATAATGACAACTGATGACTAATGTTGTAGGCTTTGCATGCCAATGAGACATTGGTTTAGTGACTTTGAGAACCAAACTGAATATTGAATTATTGATTTTGATTGCCTTCAGTACTAACAATATATATTAATGGATACCTAGAATATATCAAAAGTATCAATGGATCACGCTAATTTTAGGTTGTGTACTAAGATCAGGGAGGGTTGATTAAGTAGAAAAGAATTATGTTGTTAGAGGTAAGTTGGGTTGTCGCGAGAGTGGATATGTTATTCGTCTTAGAGATTTCCCAAATATATTATTTACTCATAAGAAATAGAAATTCTTTGGTGGCTGAGTTACAAGACTCTCAAGCGATATGTGAGTAACATATGCTGATTTTGGATGAATCTACCAAACAATGATATATGTTTACGTACTAGGTCATAGTGAGATTATACTCATATGTGCATAAGTAATCTTGTATAGATCTACTATGTATTCCTAGTTATTGGATTTATTTTGTGCAGTTAAATTAGTGGTTGAACATAGACATATGGACAAGTATTGTTTAGAACAATTAGTTGTAGGTTAACATATCTTTCATGGAAGATTTGTTTGTTGAATTACAAATGATCTTGATAACAATCTAAATGTGGTGTTGTATTATTACAATTGCGATTTGCACTTGGACATTTGAGATTTCTAAATCATTGGCAATTAAATTGAGTAGCTCATTTACTCTTTGATAAAGTTGATTGATTAAATGAGCAGTGTGAGGAGAATTCACCAGAAATTGTTTATTTTAAATTATATTGCTTGTAAGACAAATGATTTGAAAGCCATCAAGATTCACCAATAAAAACTATTTGCATAGGATATACGATATTCTTGGTTTAGAGTATTTCTCAAAGGAGAAATAGACTCAGTTAATTAGTGATTGTATCCTAGATAGCTCAATTGAATAGTGGATCCTAATGGTTCCAAGAATAAAACCTGAATTTATTTGGAATTTAGTAGAATTTTAAGTGTATAGATTCAATTCTAGATTGTAATTTATCGAAGTCATAGCTCAAAACAAAATATAAATCCTTTGCACAAAATCATCCTTTCAATGAGCAGCATTCTTCAAAAAATTGAAAAGCTTTAACTAGAAAAAAAAGATGCAAAATAGTTTTCCGAGCAGTATACCTTTGGTACAATACCACATCCTTCGTGTTTTATAAAAAACACTAACAAACTATAGGAATGGAATCGACATGTTTTTATCAAAAATCGGATCAAAAAATGTTTGACGATTTTTGGCCTTGCCTTGCAAAGGCAATACTATGTGGCCCAAGTTGGTCAATGGACTTAGTTAAAAAGTCAACATTAAAGATATGTTGGTGGTGGAGCCCAAACTTTAAAGGATTGTACTTTTGTTAAGGGCGTTTGTTATGCATGGCTATTTTGTTGAAATAGCATTTTCTTTTTTATGCATGGCTGTTTTGCTAAAAAACCATTTGCTTTATTATGCATGGCTTTCAATAGAAGCAGGTCATTCAAGCTCAAAGTTACAGTGATTATGAGCGTTTGTGATTATGAGCTTACATTCTGAAATATTCTCTCTCTCTCTCTCTCTCTCTCTCTCTCTCTCTCTCTCTCTCTCTCTCTCTCTCTCTCTCTCTCTCTCTCTCTCTCTCAAATGTACATACTGTGTTCTCTGCTTTGATCTTTGCTTCACTCCGTGTTCCTTAGGCCTGGGTGTTTTGACTAAGCAAGGAAACATGCAGTTGTGAAGCGGAGTTGTTAGATCAAGATTAAACAAAGTATTGGCTATAGTAGGTGAGGGAAAATGATTCAAAGACTCACATCGGAGCACCTATTCACAAGCACTTTTCCAGAATATCAGTACCTAGAGGTAGTTTATGATAGTTGTTAACTATTATTTTGATATGCACGTAAATTTGTTGGACAACTTGTTGTTAAAAGAAATGCAGTTGGTATATGGTCTTGCAAAGATTGTGCAAAAGTAAAGGTTGGTGGTGCATATACCTTGAAGTAAGTGGTTCTCATACCTTACATTCATGCATGTTGCTTATGCTTTAGTTATTTGTTTGCAATGCATTTGAATATATTCCAAGGTAACATAGGATAATGACTTTAATAGTGGAATGGAGCAAGCACAAGAATTGTCTTGGAGGACCATTAGCTTCCTAAGATGTGGATTGGATGTCCACATTCTGAAAGCTATATTTCATATGTTTACAGTTGCGGTCTTTGAAAAGATATAGAATCTTGTTTTGTTAATTACAACAAGCTAAAGCTATTTTATGTTGTTTGATGCTGAAGTACTAGAAGTGAAGTCACTGTGCGGAGTAACATCAGACGCCGAACCAAAAATTGACTTGAAATTTATCCATCGCCATGTATTAAAATATCTTTGTGAAGCCAATTATATCTGAAGTGGACAAAGATTTTCTTCTTAGCTTCATTGTTTGGATAGTCGTGAGCATCAATGGTTGGTGTTATGAATTCTTGTGACTGTGTTATTATTTGGATCTTGATGCTAGATAGTTTTGAAAGAGGACATTCATTTTTGTCTTTAATTTTTAAGATGGTTATGAACATTATTGGTATCATTATGAAATTGAGAAACTGAGATTATGAGAAACCGAGATTCTAAGAAACTGAGATTTTGAGAAACTGAGACTCTGAGAAACTGAGATTTTGAGAAACTGAGATTTTGAGAAATTGAAATTCTGAGATTTTCATCGTGAATGTTGTGAATAGTGATTGTGAATATTATGAATACTGATCGTGAATATTGTGAATACAAATAATGAATATTGATGTGAAATTGTGGATATTGAAAAACATATATTATGAAATACGTGAATATTGTGAATACGTGTTGTGAATATTGATCGTGAATATTGATTTTGAATATTCTTAAATACTAAAATACTCTACAACGTAATCGTGATTAATATGGACTTTTGTAAATACAAATTATGAATGTTAAAACATGATTATAATGGATTTTCAACGTCTTTTAATTTATATTGAGTCATCATATTCCGTTGAACAACATTCAAGAACAAATGTTGTGCAATGTTTTTTGCTAAGTTTAAGAGAAAATAACTGTGGCCAAAAGCATGATTTGGTGGTACAATATGGACTGTCAAGTACACTACCTTTTTTTGGATAGAAATGCATTTATATTTTTTATTGTAGGAGAGAGAGTAGGCCCACCACTTACCCCCCAATACTCCAAGAGGGTAGGCCCTTCATTGCATTAACTTGTGGGTAGCATCTATCAAACTCCCTCCTAAATACCAATGAAGTGAAATGTATTACCAAAAGATACAATGAAAAATTGGTTCTTTTTTTGTACCACCAAACCTGATTTTAGCCTTGTAATGCTACGATTTGAAAAAAACACTACTAAAATGATTCAATTTTTAAAATCCATTATGAGCAAATCACATAATTCAAAACATATATAAAACTTCTTACCAATAACAACAATCAATCGCCAATACAATGTGACAACTTTTGTTTGTTTTGGTTTTGCAAATACATAAATTATAAGTTAGTAATATATCACACTGATTCAACAACAACAATTCAAGAAATTGTGACATGCATCAATCCAATTGGAACATTCAAAATCATCATTATACAAACAAATACTGACAACAAAGTCGAAGTATATCCTTGGAAAGAACCAAATAACAAAAAACCAAAGCGATACAAATGGACAAAAACAATGAAACAAAATCTACACACTCTAATAAATCAATTTCAGTACTTGCCACAAATGTCGATTGTTAACAAATTTAAACAAGTCCATAAAGACTCACAACTATCAAACAACATCATTTATTACTTGAGAAAGTACATAAAAACAAATGAATATCATCGACTATTAAACGAAGGAAAACACGATAATGAATCCATTGAACAATTTCAGTGAGCAAGTAATATCAGTTGAATATTTCATACAAAAACATGAATCCATTGAGCAATTTCGTTGAGCAAGTAATATTTGTTGAATATTTCATACAAAAACATGGAGTAAATTCCAAAAAATCTGCAAAGTACAAAAAAAAAATCAATGATACCTAGGCTCTTCAACAACTCATTGGCCGAAATGCTCAAAATATAACAAATTTATCCTTTTTAATTTGGATTTTAATTGATTCAAATTTTGGGCCACTGTGTAAAAAAGCCAACAAAGGTACAAGAATGGAATCAACATCTTTCTCTTAAAAACAACTTTTTACAAAACTTATAATAAATTGACTTTTAAAATAAATAACAAATATTATAGATCTCGTCTAACATTCAAATATCTTGTTAACAAACTACTATCCAAATTTTGAAATTACAAAATAATTCATCACAACAATATAAAAAACACTTTAAACAAATCCTAAAATTTTAGGATTCATGCTATTATGACATGGCAAGGCCTTTGTGGTACAATACCACATCGTCCGTGTTTATACAAGCATATGTACCTTTTTATAAGTAAAAGTATTCAAAAATCCGATAAGTTTTATAAAATGCAAATTTTATAAAACTTCACGGAAGGGACGGAGCCGGCCCTTCCCTTCCGTGAATTCTGTTTTTACATTTTTTTTTGACTTAAATGTTTTTTTACACGCACCTTTCAGTAAAAAAACTTTTGCCAAATTTTTTTTGCCCAGAGATTACGTTCTGTGAGTTTCCTTTGTAAAAATTTAAAAATTGATTTTATGACATGGCAAGGCCTTTGTGATACAATACCACATCGTCGTGTTGATACACGCATATGTACATTTTTATAAGTAAAAGTATTCAAAAATCGGATAAGTTTTATAAAATGGAAATTTTTTTGAGAATAACTCAAGAAGGTTCTCAAAGCGCTGATTTCAATGCTCTAGGAAAGTCGAAAGCTTTTTGTGATTTATATACATTGCTGCAGATTGAAGGGCAAACTCTACCCTTCAATGCTCATTTATTTAGTTTGGGATTTAAAAGGCGAAAGGTGTAGGACTAGCATTTTGCCTTTCAATTTGCAGCACTGTCTATATACTCTTATTATTTATATTAAATTATATTTTGAATTATATATAAATTTGCATTAATGTGTGGCTGTGTAAAATGCCACGTGGAACCGAAAGGACGGTCTAGCCCACGCAATCAGCCTTGGACCACGGACACTCATGTGGTAGATTGACACGTGGCACGTGCTTACTGCCTCCAGCGTCAGTGCCTCGGTAGTCGGTGGAAACGTCGGGTTCGCCGGCCGAGCGCTCGCCGGAAGCCCAAGGGTCAGTCGCCGGCGCGAAGATATCTTCGGTTTCATACTGAACCTGCTAGTTCTGGATATTTTTATCACCTGAACTACGTTCACACTGAGAACTGGATATTTCGGGGCTACTTCTTCTCCTTCTCTTCTTCCTTTGTGTTCTTTGTTTCTTGCTCTTCCCCGGCGTCTCTCTCTCTCTCTCTCTCTCTCTCGCTCGCTCGCTCGCTCGCTCGTCCTCATATATGCAAATCCTTTGATCTATTTCTTGCTTCTATATTATCTGGTTCTCTTCCATTCGCCTCTATCTGGCAGCAACACCATGCGTTGCGAGGGGACATGCGTCTTTTTGCGTTGCACAGCATTGAACTGATATGAATACAGGACCGCATTGACTCAGCCCATTCGTCAATTCCTCATTTTCGGTACCAGGAATCCGTGAAAGATGGGGCACAACTAGTGTGTGGAGTTCAGAACTGACAATTTACTCCAATCAACTGCAAATCCGGACAGAATTAAGGCAGTTCACATTGAGATGCATAATTGGAACCCTTTTCTGTCCAAGGAAGGGCGGCGGTGCTGCTTATGGCAGCTACTGTCGGTGCGTAAAGGCGCCTCAGATGTAGCGTTGGCGGGCTTGAGAGATCATCTCCCACCATATTTGCTCTTTCGGTAAGTTTATTCAGTGTTTACGTTCATAGAAACATTGGCATTTTTGTCAGTTGATTTTTGTGGGCATTTTGTGAAAGAATTGCCGTCCTTCCATCTCTATAGCAAATAGCTGTAAAGGTTCTATGCTGTTAAAAACCTTTTATGTCAGAAAGTACAAAGGGCTTACAGCATACACCAACAAAACTTTGTCACAGTTCAAAACTATTCCCCCAAAAAACTGCCTGTGATTTTATCCCCACAGTACATTAGTCGGTCTTACCGGGCACTCGAGCCTGGCCCTTGTGCTGGGTTTCCAGAGATCTTTATGGCTTCATCCTATACTTCAACCTTTTTTTATATCTAGTCCAGTTTAGGTGCTCCTTTTTCTTATGGGACTGCAATGAGGCCTTTCATTTCCCTGCTTCTCATGGATCCATATACTTCACTTGAGCCATATGCCAACTTCTGTTGAATTTAGTTTTTTACTCACTAAAAGAGGAAGAATCATCTGATCAGGAGCTTGCATTGATTGAATGGAACTGGAATTGCAGGTTGAGTGTGGGAAATAAAGAAAGATGAGCTCCGAGTCGGACAAAGATAGTGCTAATGGCCCAAATTATGCTGGATGGGTATACCACCTGGGATCCATTCCGTGGGCTACCAATTTGTGTCATGCCAGATACCTTGTAATAGAGGGCAAATATGCGCGCATATACAAGCGTGATCCATCTGATCATCCAGAGCAGGTATGTATCAATTCACATCTCCTTCATAAAGGCTGTACTTTGTGTTCTTGTTAAACTAATTAAAGAATTTATCTTCGAACTTCACTTTCTTGACATCAAAGACTAATATCGAACACTGAAATCGATCACGTACTTCCACCATATTGGGATCTAAGCTCCTTCACCCAATGTTGCTTGTAAAAAGTCTTTTAGCATAGTCTCTAGTGGAGCTTACGAAGGGTATTTCTTAGAAAAAAGCAAACGAGTTTTATACTTGAGTAAAATTTGCTATATGACTTCTTGGAGTGTAAAGGAGATGGTGGAGGCGGCAACACAAGAAGTGGCAGTTTGTTCTTGGATGGTTCTGAAGCATTCGGTAAAGGGAGACATTAGCACTTGTGAAAGATCCAAATGAATTGTACTTTGAGCATTTTGAAAATAGAATTCAGTGCGAGTTCGTTTTGAAGAAGATTTATTGGTTGGAAGCTAAGGTATTTCTTTCTATGGCATTCTTGCAATTCACGAATGAACCAGGAGCTCAGCTATAGGGCAGATCGTCAAAACTCCAGAATCTTTGGATGTGCTCTTTGATTGTACCAATATATTGAAAATGATAGAATGAAAGTCGATCTTATAATTGTGAAGCTTGATTAACTATAAAAGCAAAAAACTGGGAATTGTATGTTATTTTGTGCAAAAACAACTTTTCTCACGTTGTGAAATTAGCTCTCGAGTTCATTTAGTGACTTTCAGTAGACAAAATTGAGATTTAGAATTATAACTTCTAACGCCCTATCTTTACAATTATGACTTCTAATGCCCTATCTTTTGGGCATCAAAATTGGAAAATACAATAGATGTTTCACAAACCAAAGGCCTTGACTATGAAGACACCTTTGCACCTATGCAAGACCCAAAGCTTTTCAACTAGAATTTGAGAGTGGTTCAGAAATTTTCATGTTTAGTCTTTGAATGATAGGGAGTGTGTGAGAGGTATCGTTAAAGTGCTCTATGCTGAACAGAATTTTCAAAGATCTTGATTGCTGGTTCTTTACACATGTTTTCTTTTTGATAGATGCTTGTACTTGCATCTTCAGGAAACTTTTCAAATCTTCAAATTTTAATTCAAGTATAGTGGTAACTATGGATTCATGACTGCTTTGGAAATTGCCTTTGATTCCGAAATGGAAATGATCAATTTGATTGCCTCTCTTGTACTATTTACTAGTTATTATACATATGAAGTTGTTCAATGCTGGCACAATTGGTTTGTCAATTCAGCTTATCCTTGTAACCATGAAAATGATACTTTGTTCAAATTGTTAGAACTGTTGTATTCAAACATAGGTCTCATTTAAAATTTAAAAATGTTAATTTTAGCACAACCGTAATAAGAATAATCTAATCATCAATCTATTTTTCTTTCACAGAAACCAATTCGGCAAGGTGTCGTAGGACAATATTTGATGGTGGAGGACATTGGTCGGCAAATTTACCATGGCAGAGTACGTCTTTTCAAACTTCTCAAAGTGAAAACATTTGAAATTGCTATGCCAAGTTTCGTAATGAAGTATACAAGAAACATAGGCATAATGTTACCTTCACTTAAGCTTGTAAGGGTCATATTGGAATGTCTAGGCATTCAAGAAAGCTAGACCTTTTCCTTAGTATTTGTTGATCAATGTGGAGTTTTTGGCTATGTACTTATTAGGACCACAAATTTCAATGACTACATGCTTCCTTTGTTCCATCATAGTTGTTTCTATGAGAAAACGTTTCTAGAAACGTGTTTCTTAGAAACGCGTTTCTGGATCCATAATCGCTGGAAAAAAAATACAGATATTCATGATACTGCATTGGTTTGTAGGTTATACTAAACTGTACCCTTCTCAAAGAAACTCATATCTCTTTCAATAAAAACTATGATTCACTAGCTATGCTAGAATGCAAGACTTAAGCTAGAAAGCAGGAAGAGAGAATGCTTAAGGAGGCTAAAGAGGAGCCATCATCATAAACTGAATAAATGAATACAATGCTGCCCTACATATACCCTCTCCCTGAATCAAATAGAGGATTCAAAAAAAGGGAGGGAAAAAGATTTGGAGGGAAAATCGTGCGCCCTCCCAATAGGAGGACCCCCACTCCAAATCAACGTGACCAAGTCCTAAAAATATGACCAAATAGGGCCCAAGGCCAGTATCTGAATAAAAAGGGTCCTTAGGCCTGCTTATGCATAATAACGAATAAAAGAATGGACGCGGCGAATGTAATGAGCCAAGTCCATAACTCTCCCCTGCAGAAAAACAAAGCCCTCCACCGGCTAGCAAGCATAATGACTATCTAAAACAATAATGTAAGCATGCTAAATACTGAAAAATCATGAACTAATGGAAATA
>MU836439.1:0-29011 GCA_029204225.1 Diphasiastrum complanatum | reverse complement strand
TGGCTTGATTGGTTGTCACAAAATATTATTGGCTGCTCCTCGGCCTCCATGACTTGCAACTCCACCAAAAGCCTCTTCAACCATAGGATCTCCTTTGTTGTGGATGTTAGTGCCTTGTATTCTGATTCGGTTGAAGATAGAGAAATAGTATCTTGCTTTTTGGAAAGCCAAGACACTATGCCATTGCAAAGAAAGGTAACAAAAGCACTTGTGGACCTCCTATCCACCTTATCACCTGCAAAATCAGCACCTGAATATGCCCTTAAGGCAAGATTAGATCCATCATATAAAATGCCAAAGTTCTTGGTGGCCGAGATGTACCTCAACAACCTTTTTGCATTTTTCCAATGACAAACCAATGGATTTCGCATAGATTGGCTTAGTTTGCCTACACTATAACTTAGATCAGGTCTAGCTATAGTAAGATAGATCAAGGAGCCTACAAGTCTCCTATATAGTGTGATTTCCTCAAAGGATGCTTCATCCTCACTATTGGAAACTTTTACATTTTGCTCCATAGGAGTTTCTACTCCTTTACAATCTTTCATTTCAAACTTTTCTAAGATAGAAGAAGCATATTTGGATTGACAAATAAAACTCAAAATCAAGATCATTTCCACTAAGGATAATGTCATCAACATACAAAATGAGAATGATGATTTTATCATCATTAAATCTTAAGTACAAAGAAGGATCATAAGCACATACAACAAACTTAATAGAGTTCAAGAAAGTATTCAACCTAGAGTGCCAAGCTCTAGGTGCTTGCTTAAGCCCATAAAAACTTCTTAGCAACAAACACACTTTTTTTTCTTGATCTTCTTTGATGAAGCCCTCGGGTTGCCTCATGAAAATCTCCTCTTCCAAATATCCATTGAGAAAAGCATTAGTCACATCAAGTTGAAATAGAGGCCAATTGAAAGTAGTTGCAAGAGAAATAATCAATCTTATGGAAACTAGCTTAGTAACAGAAGCAAAAGTTTCATCAAAATCTACTCCCTTGGTTTGCAAGAACCCCTTTGCCACTAGCCTTGCCTTGTGTTTGTTGATGCTCCCATCTTGATTGTACTTCAATGTATAGATCCATTTGCACTCAAGTGGCTTTCTTCCTTGAGGAAGATCCACAAGCTTCCATGTATGATTCTCCATAAGAGCATCATACTCCTTTTGCATGGCATCCCTCCATTCTTGTGACTCCATAGCTTCTTCAAAGAAACTTGGCTCATCAAACATAGAAGTTAGAAAAGTGTAAGAGGTAAGTGAATGTAGATCTTCCCTTTGTTCACCTTTGTCAACATAGGTGAGCCTTGAGGGCTCGGCCTTCCTTCTTGTGAATCTCCTTGGAGTCCTCGGACCTTGAGATGGATCTTCAAGATCTTAATCACATGTAGGCTCCTTGACATAAGATGGATTAGAAGCTTTCTCATTCAACTTGTAGTAGTTACCTTCATCAAAAGTAACATCTCTACTCACTAAAATCTTCTTAATGATTGGATTATAGACTTTATATCCTTTGCCATTTTCAGCATAACCAACAAAGATCCCTTTAATAGAAGTAGGGTCATCCTTTTTTCTTGTATCTAATTCTTGAAAAACATAGCAAGTAGATCTGAAAATTCTTAGATCTTTAAGATTCGGCTTCTTACAAAATAGAGCCTCATAAGATGTTATGCCTCCAATGGGCTTACATGGCAATCTATTACACAAATAAGTTGCACAAATAATAGCCTCTCCCCAAAAGGACTTAGGTAGAGATGCATCTAACCTTAAAGCCTTAGCAGTCCACATAGTGTTCCATTCATCCTCTCGGCTATACCATTTTGTTGAGGACTATAAGTACATGTAAGTTCTCTCTTAATGTCATTGGATTTACAAAACTCTATCATCTTGGTGGAGATATAATCTCCACCATTATCACTCCTCAATACTTTAATTCTAGCATCAAGTTGATTTTCAACTAGAGTTTTGAACTTAACAAAAGCTTCAAACACTTTACTTTTGGAATCCAAAAGTTCAATCCAAGTGTATCTAGAGTAATCATCAATAAAAGATACATACATAGATGCACCTCCATTAGATTCTTGAGAAAAAGAGTGCACATCACTATAAATAAGATCTAATGCTTTTGTAGATCTAGTGGAAGAGATATCAAAAGGTAGCTTGTGTGCCTTTGAGAGGCTACAAGCTTCACAACTTTTTCCACACTTTGAGAGTGTCTTTGGAAGGCCGAGAGCAAGATCCTTGGTGCATAGCATCTCCATAGATTTGAAGTTGGGGTGGCCCAACCTCTTATGCCAAAGCTCCACTTGATTGAGCTCCTCCTTCACCATGTTCACACTTCCAAGAAAAACATTAGCATCAAGCTTAAAAAGCCTTTCTTGCTTGAATCCCTTTACAATGCAGATATTATTCATCATTATGGAGCAAACACCTTGCTTAAAATGGACATCTAAGCCATCATCCATCAATTGTCCTACACTTAACAAATTCTTAGTGAGTGTAGGAACATAGAGTACATTATCAAGATCTACTCTTTTAGAGGATCCAAGACTTAAGGGAATAGTTCCCACTCCATCTATTCTACATTCTTGATCACTTACAGTTAGAATAGACTTTCTACAACCTACAAAAGGTACAAGAGTTGAGAAAAAATCCTTTTGGAATGTCATGTGGGAACTAGCCCCACTATCAATCCACCATGTGTCATTGGAGTAGCTCTTTGATGTTGATGTAGAAGCCATCAAGGATGAATCCACTTCATCCTCATCTTCCTCAAGAGTGAGGTTGCCTTGTTTGCTCTCTCCTTGTGCATTCTTCTTCTTGAAACACTCGGATGCAAAGTGCCCCTTCTTTCCACAAGAGAAGCACTTGAGTTTGGCTTTGTTCTTCTTTCCACCTTTGGAGCTTGATGGTTGATCATCATTCTTGGTCTCCTTGTGTTGGATCTTCTTCTTTGACTTTGCCTTTCCCTTGCTTGAGAAGTTGGCCTTCTCATCATCATCATGAAACTTTAAGGATCCAATCCTTTGACATGAAGGATCCTACTCTCCTCGTCCACAAGCACACTATGGAGCTTGTCAATGGAAGGTAGTGCATCTTGAATAGCAAAGCTTTGTACAAGATTGAAGAACTCGTCTCCAAGACCATTCAAAATTATTTGAACAAGTTCATCATCATGAATACCCTCACTAATGATGGAAAGTTCTTTGTTGAGAGATTTTATTCTCAAGACATACTCTTGAGCACTCTCATCACTCCCTCTAATGCTTTGAAGAACTTTGTTTCTAATCATAAGCACTCTAGAGGTTTTCCCTCTGAGGTAGTTCCATGCCTCCTTGGCCTAGGTACAAGATGCCACTTCCTCTAGAAGTTCATTACTAACATTCATTTTCAAGCAATGTAATGCTAGTCTAGCTCTCTTTTTGTACCTCACTTGATCTTGCCCTCCTTGAGGTTCTTCTTCCTCTCCTATGACAAGATCAAACATATCTTGGAGCACAAGTAGTGACTCCATTCTTACTTTCCAAGTTGAATAATTATTAGAATTTAGCCTTTCACTAGCCTCAAGAAGATAGGCTCCAATTGAACCCATTCTATCTAGTAACAAGTACAACAATTGTACTATTCAAAGGCTCTCCCTTATTCCTTTCTCAAAATTTAGCTAAAATGCTACCCTCTTGAATCTCACTAGACTCAAGAAGCAAGATCTATAATGATCTTGAACTCAAAAAGATTTGGGAAAGTGTATTCTACACAGTTTATTCACTTAGAACCTTGGATTTGATTTTTGGAAGTGCCAATGCCTTCCTATGGTGTTTAGAATTGGTTTCAGTTTCACTCTTGAACTAAAAAACATAAGCCTCAAAAACTCTCACAAGGATTTGTAGGTTTAATAAGATTCTAACACCATTCACTTATCAAATCTATAATGGAAACATTGGTTTTTCATAAGCACATCACTAGTTTCACTCTACTCAACTTGTTTGAAGCTCAAATATTGAAAAAACACAAAGTTTTGGTGAAAGTACAACTCCAACAGCCTCTCACATGTGTGAAAAGTACATCTGAACTTTACACACTAATCTGAACCTCAACATCACAAGTAAACTATTAGAAAAGGTTGCCCTCCTTCAAAGTGACTCTACCACCAATGCTTTCACCAAAATGAAGATTTTTGGATCATCAACTAAGCTCTTTGACTTGGCTTTGATACCATGTCAAATTTCAGAGTTTAAGGACTGAAATTGATCTACAAATAATCACAAAGAGTGACTGGTAGCTTGGGATCTTGATCTATATCAAGACTACCTTCCAAATCTAGCTTCTACTTGACAATCTTTGTGATTCCAAGCAAGAACACTTAAAAAAAATGATCCACGGCTTCACACGTGTGAAGTACAGCTATTGTAAGGCCTGATAACAGAGAAATAGTTTACTTATCATTTACTAAGCATTCATCCACAAAGAAAGTGCTTAAGAGAGTCAAAACACAATGATTGCTTCACAAACCAAGATTTCTCATCATTAGCTCAAAAATGGATCCATCATGGATCAAGTACAAAATCACCATAATCTCTCTCTAAGCTGCATCCAGCACGTGTGGGACAGCTCATTGTACTTATCCATATCCACTTTGGATAAGATCTATCAAGTTTGCCACATCATCCATTGGTGGTTTGTGTTGACCTTCTAGATTCCTACAATCTAGGACCTAACTTCTATAATTTAGGAGATGGCATATTAGACTCAAATGAAAGCTAATCAAAATGGATTTGAATATTACAAGTGTCATTTCACACGTGTGGACAGGTCCTCACACGTGTGGATCCACATAGATGTCTAATATTCATCAAAAACCATGTGAAAATTGCTAAATTCTAACACCATGAGTATTCGAATGCATCGCCTAAGCGCAGATCCCGAAGGAGACAAGGAAAAAATTTGACTTCCAAGGTCTCAAGACCATCTTGATAGGATATAATCTCTCTGATAATACCTACAAGTTGTACGACCCTAATACCCAACAGATTTTATTTAGGAAGGATACAGTCGTTATCGAAGATCAGTTCAATGACTTCAAAGGCAAAGATGGAGTTCCTTGTGAGCCTTCGGCACTTGCCATCAACACGACAATTCAAGCCAATGGCTCAAGCATGCCAATAGTCAGATCAACTACTCAACAACAAGTCAGAGGAAGACTCATCAACAACAAGTCCAAGGATTGGATCATCAGCCAACGCTACCTCGAAGAAAATCAAACCGAGTGCACACATAACCCACAAGGTATATTCCTGAATTTGTTTGCCTTTTAATGTAGGAATTGACAACTGTCGAAGAGGCACTTAGCCAACCAAACTCGTATAGACCTCTTTTATATGGTTTTATTGAAACTTTCATAATTGATATAGAGAATAGTGTCCACATTGGATGCTTCACTATTTCTTACATCAATTTTACATGTCAAGATGTAACTAGAACATGAAGAACCAAATAGAATGTAAATATAATGATTCCTCCATGATTCCAACTTTGAACTCTTTGGAAAATAACAACAACCAAACAATAAATGTGAGTAATCAACCATTGCTTGCTTCTCTCCTCCATTTTTTCCTTTCTTGATATGCATCCACCATGAAAATCAATGAATGAGCCTCCATCTCCATCTTGCCATAAGATGTCATCATCACTTGATGACTTGACCATGAATGAGTGATATAATAAACCTCCTTTAGCCTCATTTCCATCAGCAAAACCAGCCAAGAATTCTAGTACAACTCCAACATCAAAATGATGCAAAACAATGTAGCAGTTTGACCATATCTTGACAATTTGCGCACATTCACTTGAGATTGCTCAAACATGATATAGAACAAGTAAAGTAGAATTGAACAATACTTCATTGCTTCTCCCTTGACCGTACTTCAGTCTACAATAGTCTGCAAAAATAGATCTAAAGTATCTTTGCCAATTGGCTTCCCTTTGCCACCTTCCCTTTTGTGTAGTTGAAGCCCATTGAGATCAACCTCTTGATCCTTCACTTGACCATCACAATTTTTTTTCCCAGATCCATTACTTCCTTGAAAAACCATGAAAACCAACATCCACTTGCATAACATTATCTACACAAGAAGATTCACCAAAATATGTGAGAAATGCAAAATGATTATCATCCACTTGCTTACCATTCTCATCATATGTGAGCCTCGAAGGTATTTGTCTTTCCCTTGATGATCTTATTAGAACTTGACTTGGAGAAGCATTTCCACCATCACCATCCAAAGAACCATTAATCACATCATCAACATCAAGAATGTTAGATCCAATGTCCACACCACCACTTGAAGAAACTTTTGGAAAATTTCCTTCATAAAAAATGACATCTCTTGCAATGACCACTTTCCTTGTTGAAGGAATGTAAACTTTGTAAGGTGATGCTGATATAACAAATGCATTCAAAAGTTTTGGAAAAGTTGACACTTGGCCTTCTACCAAACAAAATTTCAAAAGGGATTTTTCCATCCAATACCACACTCGGCCATCTATTGCATAGAACATCGTTGCGTATCAAATGAGTAATGTTGCAGATTACCTAAAATAGATTCTTGATAACATTTCGCACTTTTCAATCTGTTTTAAAAACATGCACATTATTTTTTATCCAAAAAATTTTAGAAACCTAAAATTCTTGATTAATTCATATGGTGCATAAAATTGTGAATAAATACATTTTTTAATATGCAATAATAAAAAACTGCAATTCGTTATAAATTGAAACAACTTCAAAAATTTAAAAAACTCATAAAAATCTACTTAAGTTTAAAATTTTAAGTCTAAACCCTCAGCACAATATCAAATAGTGGGATATCTAATTAATATTATTTACATAGAACATAAAGTTGATAAATGAATTTGTCTTTTTTTAGTTTTATACTTGTCAATTTTGAAACTATCTTTCAATTTGATTGTATTTAACAAAATCATTTGAGAACCAAGTCAAAGAATTTGTTCATCACCCATATAATGGGCAATGTTAAAAAAAAATTAATATTAAATTCATCATAATTTATAACATAATAAAATCTATATCAGATATGTTTTTTCAATTCAAATACATTTTTAATAGTTTAAAAATATTTTTTTTAAACAAATTGAAATTCTAATCAGTATCATGATTCGGTATTATAATTCTAATCAGTATTATCAATAAAACATAGAGTGATAGAAAAGTATAATTAGCTTGGTAGTTATACAGAATTTCATACAAAAATAACATTAAAATAGAATTAAAATAAGTAAATAAATTCCATCACACAAAAATTACACTCAAGATACAGACAATTGACATTTCAAACATCTCATAGTAATTCTCATTTGATTTTTATATTCCGAATAAAGTTTATACATTCAAAATTTTCCGTCGATATGAGTTGGTCGAGGCTGACTATCTCCATTATGGTCACCGTCACAAACATCACCATCATCCTGGAGATCAGCAAAAACTCCAAACTTGTCTTTAAGAGGAGGTTGTGGCTCTGACGAGGCCACCTACACTTTCTCACTGTCGTGGGCAAAACATGCACCCACTTCATAATCAGCATTCGGCAGGTCGTCAATTGCAACAACCCTTTGCACAATGAATGTCGATTGAACAGAATCCTTCTCCACACCTATACAATTTTTTTTTCTTAAGTGCACACACAATAGTGGTGTCAGTTCCATAACACAGATCTGAAATCCAATCCATCAGACTTCGTCTCTTCTTCTCCAAGTGGGCCAAATCCATATGAGCCAAAAAATTCTCTAAAACGAAAAACTCCAGGAACCGAAGATTCGCTCTTGATTTCTAATAGCACCAATAAATAAGATTGTCAATTTATGTACGCAAATATGAATTCGAATTGCATAAATAATCATGAATATGATATGTTATTTATAAGCGATAAAAATCAAACTCACAATATTCTTGAATGCAATATAGAATTGCTTCAAGGCCTCTTTCAAACTAGACTGGAGATAGTCCGTCAGTACTTGCTCCCAAGACGAGCAGTTTAGTCTGGTCATAAAAAAAAATGGCATAATGTTTTACTAGTAAGTCCGATTTTAGCGGAGTTTGGTCCGTTGGAAAGTGCTCAACGACGAGCGCTTTCCAATGACATCTTACATGACATACTTCTGAGCTACAATTAAAACGGTATGGCAAGTCAAAGCTATTAGTTGAAAATAGTGTATAATATTTTAATAATTCTAAAGGCATTTTTGCACGAATTCAGTAAATGTTGTTCTTCAAAATGTTTGAAATTTTGGGAGGGAAGTATTTTGACGTTTGAACTATGGTTAAGCATAAATTATTTTTTATGTGACTACAGTAGTTCAAATGGTCTGCATTGAAAATAGTGTGGTCAGATGCATATAGAAGCTATAAAAATATTATTTTGATTACTTATTTATTTAGTCCCACCGTACATTGACATTTACAAGGGTTACTTATGTGGCAAGCCAACTAAGATATGCCACCAAGCCTACGTTTTGAAGCCTTCAAAGCCCTTCATAGTCGATCTTTCCTTCATAGAAATGCATTTTTATTTCAGCCTTTTCCATTAAAAGTCTGATAATTTAGAAAATCCTTAGAGCGCCCTTCAAATTTAGTGAAATCCTTGATAATGAATCTCGCTTTTGTTTAACACCTTTCACCATGAAAGTATGTACCTACCCTTCAAAACACTATCTGTGTGAGTAAAGGATAATTTGAATTTGGAGTGGGCCCCTTAGATGCATGCATGGAGAGGAGGGCCGTGGATGTTTTTCCTCATACATGCATCCTCCTCTCCTCCCTTTTAGTTCAAAAACGTGTATGCATGGATGAGGGGAGGAGGATGCATGGGGCTTCTCACCCACTGCTTAATGGTGAAAGCACGAATAGTTGGAGGGGTGTTCTCTGTGGGCTGATTCTGTGATCGATCTGTATGGGCACGGCCAGGCAAAGGTCCTTTGGCAGGACTATCTCAAAGGGGGACCTTGTCTTTGTTACCAGTTAGTAAACATGCCTGAGTGTCTTGCTTGTATGTATTCGTGGTGAGTCTTAGTACTCGTGCTTTGCCTGGTTTGCATGATTGCTTGTGATACATTGAAAAGGCTTTTTGTCTGAGAACTCTACTCTAAGTCCAGTCAGCTGATTTTATAAGTGGAGGGGAACTATCACACACACCTCTCTCTTGGGGCAAATTTTGAATTGATCAAAACGGGTGCAAATTCAAGGTGACCTAGCCTTACTCACACGAGGAGACTAGCGAACTTTGGACCTAATAAGTTGACAAGTTTTTGTTGTGGGAAGGAAAGCTTGTTATATGCTTTCTCTGGACCAGCAATGATGAGGAGACATAATGAGTACGCTGACTTGTGTTACGTGTAAAGCAGCTGACCAACGAAGGAACTATGAAAGTTGAGTCTTGCACGAGAGACTTGGTACTTCGAATGGACGCTAAGGGACAATTCGTATTGAAAGCGGACCAGTGCAAACTCTGGGTGCATGTGTCTGATTCAAAGAGAGCTACTTGAAGCCAAGCTAGATGTACACTTCTTGTTTTGACTGTGAGGCAACTGACCAGTGATGGAATTGCGAAAGTAAGTTTTGCGCGATGGACATAGTGCTTCAAACAAACGCGAAGAGATAGTTCGTATGCGGATCAAATTGGTGCGACCTCTTGACTCTCCACGAGGTCAATGGTTACATTTGGGCTGATTCAAAGACAGGTACTTCAAGCTAATTGAGAGGTGCGTTGCAGAGTACTCAATCTTTGCCTGCCTTAAAGAGCCAAAAAGGAAAAGTATCAAGATCAGGCTGGAACAAGGAGAGAAATCAAGGTGCAAAAGTAACAAGTCACGGAGTGGACCATAAAGTGGGCAATCAAACGATAAATCCTTTGGCTCAGGGAACCCTGATACCTATGCGGAACTGATTAAATCTGGAGCTCAGAGAGCTCAACAAAAAGTGCATCAAGGACAAATCAGGAGCTCCAAAGTCAAAAAGGCAGAAGCGACAGGGGCGAACATGTCACAAGAAAAGCCTATGTCACCAGTTAATAAGGTTCTTGGGTTTTACATAAGCGATATGAAATCTACGCTTTTCCTAGACAAAGTGATATTTTCAAGTTATGTAAGTTTTCAATACAAAGAGCTGAGCCTCCAACTTGTGGTGTGCCAGTTACCATGTTAATAAAAAGTGGCCAGTAAATTGAGTATTATGCCAAGTAGCTTAAATGTATAGTTAACTTTAAATGGGAGACACCTTTACTTTAATCTGACAACTGATGAGGACATCAGATTTAATAAAGGTGGGGTAGATGTTGTAAAGCTACCTTTACAAGCTTTACTTCCGACACCACTGGCGCTAGCATTGGCCCGGCGCCAGTAGCGCCCCTACTGCTCCCGGTGCCACTGTGACCAGAATCCAGTCGGTGCCAAGTTCCTATGGCTAAAAATCTTTGATCGGTTCTAGCGAAGTCCAAAGAGCTCAGATCAATGTGCAATCACCTCACACGATCTAGGCATGAATAAAGGAAGCCTGGGGATCAATAAATTCTAGAGAGACAAAACATGCTTTACCAGCCTGGGTAGAGTACTTGGTATGAGGGGAGGTGGCGAATCCCACCAATACTATAGGGGAGTGTGGGTTGCGACTCAGGGCGAGCACCAACTAAGTCTCAGCCTCCCTTGTTGGAATGTTGTCCTGGCGCCTGTCTTGGCATGCAAGCACCCCGGAGACTAGGGTTGGTCACACACTTGAAATGTAACCTTCTCAGATTTATTAATAAAGTGGAATTTTCCTCAAACTAACTCTGATTATTTTTTGGGTTTCAGTGTTCGGTAAAAGCACCAATTGTAAGGCCGCCTCAAACTTTTTGATCTGGCACATAGCTGAGGGTCATATCCCGGGACGCCAGCGGTATGTTGTCGGGACCATTCGGTCCGTGGCGCCAGCGGTATGCTGTCGGGACCATTTGGTCCACGAACTGGTTTTCTCCGTATCTATCGCAGCTTGTGGTTCTGAGTGTTCCTTTCATGAATGTGAATGGGTTAAGCTCTTGGGAAATGGGCTCTAACATGTCGGTTGAGTTGGATGGCTTGCTTGGGTGGAAGTTACCTGTTTATGGTTGTCCAGTCTGGCGTGGCGCCAGGTTGGCTTCCAACGCTCGTGACGAAGCTTTCAATTGGTTAAGTCTGATGTAAGTCAGACCGCTTGCTTGGAATGGATGTTACTCATTTGTAATGAAGCTTTGAGTTGGTTAAGTTTGATGTATGTCGGGCGGCTTGCCTGGAGGGAAGTCACCCACATCGGGACCCCCAATCTGGCATGGCGCCAAGTTGGATCTCAATGTTGGTTGCGAAACTTCAAGTTGGTTAAGTCTGATCATTGTTGGCGAGTTGGCTGCTTGTATGTCAAGTGGGTTTGGATGGCAAGAGTTGAAGGCTGGGAAGCTAAGTCATCGTTCTCGGCTCCCTTTAGGATGCCTGTGCTACACTTTGAGAGTGATAAATCGCGATTGACAGCCTGTATCCATTTGCCAATACATACAAGAAGCAAAACCGACGTTTGCTGATTATTATAGTAGTACATAATTGCAATCACCTGGGAAACAATGACCTTATATGAGTTATATACCGGTCTATTGGAGGGCATGTGTATGTATTGTAGACATCGGAAAGGCAAGTTTCTTCTTTTGTCGTATTTAGAGAGAAGTATCGTACCATTTATTGGATCAAAGGAAATGGTAATATGCGAGAAATTTACCATATTATTGGTCATATCATTTTCATCAATTGCAAGATATTCCAAAGGATAGATCTAGAACGGGTTTCCAGGAGTTCAAGGTTGTGTTTTGTCAAGAAAATTCCCAATTAATGTGAAAAGTACAGTACTAAGGACCATAAATGGATCTTTGAATGATCCACAAGGTGATTGTATGCTTGTTAAACAATCTATCAGAAACTAGTCATCAGAAAACAAGATCTAGTTTAGCAGCTTGATAGGAAACAAGTAGAGACAATCAAAGCATTGATCAAATAGTCTAATCCAACTCCACACGTGTGGAAATAAGGCTGTAGTATGGCCTGTAGACGGTGTTTACAAAGTGCCAAAGCTGGGTTTCATTAGAAAAATAGAGTAATCACCATACAATGAGAGGAAACTCGAGTTTCTCCTTGAGGCTCCAAAAAGTTTCTATCTTCTCACTATGGAGAATGGAAATACATAGTAAAACACACTTCCTTTGCAAAGTTAGGTGAAAATCCAGCATGTAATAAGGAAGTAGACTCCACTTTCTTGCCCTAATGTGAAAACCCTAGTCTAGATCCAAGAGTCATGCTTGGTAGGTGCATGGTAGGTACAAATCTCATCATAAATCATGGTCTAGATCCTACAAAGTAGGAATCACTACCAAATAGACACAACCACTCCTCTTGACTCGTGGTAACCTACTTTAGGTGTGTATGTACAAGTGGCACTTTGGCCATTCAAGTAACCAACAAACAATATTGACAAAATGTACAATATTCTACATGGCTAGATTTGCCAATGTCGGCAATTTTTCACACTCCTCCTCAAATCTAGCCTTGGAGATCACAATGCTTTTATCAATAACTCCAATTGAAGATCTAAGCTTGACAAATGAATCTTTAGGTAAAGGTTTAGTAAACAAATCAGCCAAGCAACTTGATGATGGCACGTGTTGGAGCTTGATCTCTTTAGCTTGCACTTTTTCCCTCACGAAATGATGAGCAATTTCGATGTGTTTGCTCCTTGCATGGAATGTAGGATTAGTTGCAAGTGATTGGGCTGATTGGTTGTCACAATAGATGATAGGGATCTCCTCCTCCATGACATGAAGCTCCACCAATAGCCTTTTGAGCCACAAGACCTCCTTGCATGTTGATGTCAAGGCCTTGTATTCGGATTCTGTGGAAGATAGGGAGATGGTATCTTGCTTTTTGGAAAGCCATGATACTACTCCATCACATAGAAAGGTGGCAAAGGCACTTGTTGATCTTCTATCCACTTTGTCACCTGCAAAATCCGAGTCACTATAGGCTCTTAAGCCAAGATTAGTTCCTCTATACAAAATACCAAAATTCTTAGTGAATGAAATGTATCTAAGAACTCTTTTGGCCATCTTCCAATGTGAAACTAGAGGACTTTGCATGAATTGGCTTAACTTTCCAACACTATAACTAAGATCAGGTCTAGTTATAGATAAATAGATCAAGGAGCCAATAAGCCTTCTATATAATGTGATGTCCTCAAAGGATGCTTCATCACAACCAGTAGATGCTTTTACATGTTGCTCCATTGGTGTCTCAATGCCTTTACAATTCTTCATTCCAAATCTATCTAGGATGGATGTAGCATATTTAGATTGACAAATGAAGCTAAAATCACATCCTCTAATAACCTCTATTCCAAGAATGAAGCTC
Organism: Diphasiastrum complanatum; assembly: GCA_029204225.1. Taxonomy (NCBI): domain Eukaryota; kingdom Viridiplantae; phylum Streptophyta; class Lycopodiopsida; order Lycopodiales; family Lycopodiaceae; genus Diphasiastrum; species Diphasiastrum complanatum. Next base: position 15,544 of record MU836439.1, on the reverse strand, counting down.
AATAGGCCGAGATCTACCATCTTAAACTCTTTTGCTAAAGCAATTTTTACATTTCTAATTCCATCTAGATCATTACCACTCAAGATAATGTCATCTACATACAAAACAAGAATAATGATCATGCCATCATGAAAACTTATATACAATGATGGATCATAGGCACTCATTACAAAATTGATGGAAATGAGAAAAGAGTTTAGCCTAGAGTACCATGCTCTAGGTGCTTGCTTGAGCCCATAAAGGCTCTTCTTCAAAAAACACACCTTTCCTTCATGCTTTGCCTTGATGAAGCCCTCGGGTTGCCTCATGTAGATCTCTTCCTCCAAATAACCATTGAGGAATGCATTTGTGAAGTCAAGTTGGAATAGCTCCCAATTGAAGGTTGTAGCAAGACTAATGATCAACCTGATAGTAACAAGCTTAGCCACAGGAGCAAAAGTCTCATCATAGTCAATGCCTTTGGTTTGTAAAAAACCTTTGGCAACAAGCCTAGCTTTATGCTTGCTTATTGATCCATCTTGATTATACTTCAATCTAAACACCCACTTGCAATCAAGAGGTTTCTTCCCTTGAGGAAGATCCACAAATTCCCAAGTATGATTCTCAATAAGAGCATCATACTCTACTTGCATAGCATCCATCCAACTTTTAGACTTACAAGCATCTTCATAGCATGTTGGCTCATCTAACATTGAAGTAAGAAAGGTGTAAGATGTGAAAGATGATGAGCCTTCCCTTTGATCACCTTGACCATCATAGGTGAGCCTCAATGGCTCAGATCTTGCCCTTGTAGATCTTCTTGGAGTTCTTGGAGTTCTTGCATCTTGAGGTGGATCCTCAAGTTCTTCTTCACTTGGAAGCTCCTCCTCCATCCTAGCATGATCCTTGGCATCAAGATGATTAGTAGCATTATCATCCAAATCACAAGCATGTCCTTCATAAAAAATAACATCCCTACTCACTATCACCTTGCTAGTGATGGGATTGAAGACTCTATAACCTTTGCTATTCTCACCATATCCCACAAAGATGCCTTTGATGGATGTTGCATCATCCTTCCTTCTCTTATCCAAGGATTGGTGTACATAGCAAGTGGATCCAAAAACTTTGAGATCTTTGAGATTGGGCTTCTCTCCAAATAGAGCTTCAAATGGTGTGATTCCTCCAATGGCTTGGTTTGGCAATCTATTGCACAAATAGTTAGCACAAGTTATTGCTTCACCCCAAAATGGTTTGGATAGAGAAGCATCTAGCCTTAAGGCCTTAGCACACTCACAAAGAGATCTATTTCTTCTCTCACTCACTCCATTTTGTTGAGGGGTGTATGGACATGACAACTCCCTCTTTATGCCATTAGAAATACAAAAGTCAATCAACTTATTGGAGACATATTCACCTCCATTATCACTCCTTAATACCTTAATCTTGGTACTAAGTTGATTTTCTACCAAAGTCTTGAACTTTACAAAAGAATCAAACACCATTGATTTGCTAGACAAGAGGTACATCCAACAAAATCTAGAATAGTCATCAATGAAGATTACATAGTACTTGGCACCACCATGAGACTCATGTGAAAAACTATGAACATCCGAATGGATGAGTTCAAGAGGAGAGTTTGATCTTGATGTAGATCTTGAGAAGGGTAGCTTGTGAGCCTTTGAGAGACTGCATGCTTCACATCTCTTCCCACACTTTGACAAATGCTTGGAGAGTCCAACTGCAAGCTCCTTTGTAGTCATAGATTCCATGGCTTTGTAGTTGGGGTGGCCCAACCTTTTGTGCCACAGTTCCACCTTTGATAGCTCCACCTTTGCCAAGTTAACACTCTCCACTGCAATATTAGCATCAAGCTTAAACAATCTACCTTGCTTAAAGCCTTTGGCTATACATTCATCATTTCTAAGGATGGAACAAACTCCATGCTTAAATTGTACATCTAGGCCATTATCCATTAACTGGCCAACACTATGCAAATTCTTGGTTAACTTAGGAACATAAAGAACATTATCTAGATTCATCCTTTTGGATGATCCCACATACAAGGGAATTGTTCCTATTCCACTTATCTTACATTCTTGACTACTTGCAGTATAGATTGATCTATGTAAGTCATTGTAAGAAAGTAAGGTGGAGAATATGTCCTTTTGATATGTCATGTGGGAACTTGCCCCACTATCAATCCACCAAGAATCATTGGTGTTGCTCTTGGATGATGGTGGTTTGTTGGAAACCATCAAGGATGACTCTTCATCCTCCTCTTCCTCCTGATGTGCAATGTTGCTTTGTTTGCTCTCTTGTGCCTTCTTCTTCTTGAGACATTCTGATGCAAAATGTCCTTTCTTTCCACAGAAAAAACATTTGTACTTGGACTTGTCTTTGATCTTGCCCTTTGAGCTTGAAGCCTCATCCTCCTCCTTGGTCTCCTTGAAGTGCTTCTTCTTGCCATTGGTCTTCTTCTTGCTTTTAAATGAGAAATTAGCTTTCTCATCACCATCCTGCAGAGAAATAGCATTCATTCTTGCATTGGTATGCAACATCCTACACTCTTCAGCTACTAATACACTGTGTAGCTTTTCTATAGTAGGCAAAGTGTCTTGGATTGCAAAGCTTTGGACCAAATTTGTAAAGCCACTCCCTAGACCATTTAGGACAATCTGAACAAGATCACTATCTTGAATCTTCTCTCCAATGGAAGCTAACTCCTTATTAAGAGACTTGATTCTTAGCACATAATCTTGTGCATTCTCATCACTCCTCTTCATGCTTTGTAGAATCTGGTTCCTAAGCATGAGAACCCTCGAAGTGTTACTAGACTCATAGATAGATTTTAAAGATTCCCAAGCCTCTTTAGCACTCTTACATGATGATACTTCCCTTAAAAGATCATTGCTTACATTCATCTTAATACAGTGAAGTGCAAGCCTAGACCTCTTCTTGTATCTCACTAATTCCTGTGCACCTAGAGGTTCATCTTCATCATCTATTAGAAACTCATAAAGATCCTGGAGCACCATTAGTGACTCCATCCTCACTTTCCAAATAGCATAATTGGTAGAATTTAACCTCTCACTAGCTTCTAGAAGGTAGGCTCCCACTGATCCCATCTTACTAGCAAGATTCTACACACAAGATATAGATTTGTTTGGACCTGAAACTCACAAAGGTTTCAAACTTGCAGTGTTTCACTCAAATGTTGACTTCTAATCCAACAGATGGATTTGTAATCACAGTTCTATCACTCCCTCACAAGCTGGAATGAAAATAAGATGAGATGAAAACTACACTCAAGCAAATCTTGCCAATCTTGGCTATTCTTGGACAAAAACTGACTCTATCTCTCTCATTCACTTTGATGTACTTTCAAGACCTGGCTTCCACTTTAAGAAGGTCTGAAATCAGCCTAGATTAATTAGTTTTCATGAAACAAATTCAAAACTAATCAATGGCAAGTGATCTTGGTAGCTTATTCTAGGATTTGCACCAAAAATTACATCAAACTGACACCATATGAATTTTCTATGATCCAATGAATATGGGTTATTAAATGCTGGTTCAGATATGCCCACACGTGTGAACAGTACGGATTTTGATCCTGAAAAAGTTTGGGATCAAATCCCCTCACCAAAACCTGGATACCAACTCGCCCTTCCAATACTAGCTTTTTGCACCAAAACCTGCTAAAACTGGATTAGATTCAAACACATATCAATGGCCTTGTACTTGGCTCTGATACCATGTGAAAAGTACAGTACTAAGGACCATAAATGGATCTTTGAATGATCCACAAGGTGATTGTATGCTTGTTAAACAATCTATCAGAAACTAGTCATCAGAAAACAAGATCTAGTTTAGCAGCTTGATAGGAAACAAGTAGAGACAATCAAAGCATTGATCAAATAGTCTAATCCAACTCCACACGTGTGGAAATAAGGCTGTAGTACGGCCTGTAGACGGTGTTTACAAAGTGCCAAAGCTGGGTTTCATTAGAAAAATAGAGTAATCACCATACAATGAGAGGAAACTCGAGTTTCTCCTTGAGGCTCCAAAAAGTTTCTATCTTCTCACTATGGAGAATGGAAATACATAGTAAAACACACTTCCTTTGCAAAGTTAGGTGAAAATCCAGCATGTAATAAGGAAGTAGACTCCACTTTCTTGCCCTAATGTGAAAACCCTAGGCTAGATCCAAGAGTCATGCTTGGTAGGTGCATGGTAGGTACAAATCTCATCATAAATCATGGTCTAGATCCTACAAAGTAGGAATCACTACCAAATAGACACAACCACTCCTCTTGACTCGTGGTAACCTACTTTAGGTGTGTATGTACAAGTGGCACTTTGGCCATTCAAGTAACCAACAAACAATATTGACAAAATGTACAATATTCTACATGGCTAGATTTGCCAATGTAGGCAATTTTTCACAATTAAGAGGTTATTGATAAAGCATTTGTCATCAATATGTCTTAACGAACATTTGAAATCATTCATAAAATTTATTTGCTACAGTTTTGCTAATCTTTTAATAAACCGCATTTCAAAATATGAAAGATACCAGTTACACCATAATGGTGAGCAAGAAAAACCCATGGGAATCCCTCATATCTGTCTCCACGTGCGGTTACCAAGTCTAACAATGCAATTATCTATCAACATAGCATTCCAAGCACAAATAGTTTCCATATCAATAGTATACCATCCCTCTACAGTCTTCTTGTTCTAGGTCAATTGAAACTCTTTGACTCTTGCTATCCACTTATAACAAAGAGTTTTCCCGTTTGTAAATTTGAAAACAAACATGATCACTTTTTCCATAATTGTTTTAAGATCATCTGGTCCCGTCCAGGGATATATTTTCGTAACATTTAGAGATGTCTGCGGCTTTTATGCAGTAAATGTCCTTGGGTATATTGAGATAGAAGTCAAAATAAAGCTATATCCACATATAGGTAGCTCTTCTATGTTTTTGCCTTAAGTTCTGCACCTTTCATGATGAAAGGATGCAGCATACCAAGAACCTCTATCAGGAATTTAGCGAGTCCAGAAAAATAACACTCATGGGCGTTAGTGATCCATCTGAAAGAATTCTTATGAGCTTTGAATGTACATAAAAGATAGGGGAGTTCGTTTGAATAAATGAAATCGTCGGGTAGTATATTTCCCATAGTAGCCTTGATATGTTCAAGAGAAGATTGAACATAATTATTTGATTTATCAGGGAAAGGTTCAAAGTCTTGACTATCAAGCCGTTCAATTGCAAGTATTCTGACAAGATGTATACAAATGAAAGTGTTGTGCTCTATCAACCCCACTGATATATAGATTTTTTGCTTAGCCATTGTTGTTCATTGTTGGCATCAGTCTTCTTTTGTAGTGTTACGGTATTCCCTTGAATCCTTTTTTTTTTTTAAGAACTCGATAGCGGTAAGCCTACAAATGTCAGCATGTTTTAACATTGTGTCTTCGTCCAATTGCATAAACCGGTAGAAGTTTCATAAGTTTAATCCATCCATCATAAAGTTCATCAACCACACTGTATATACAAGTGTGTTGCAAAGCAATATGATTAAGACCTTTTTTAATAGATTTTTTGAGATACTTACTCCTAATTATATTGCAATCTGTTGTTCAAACATGCTCAAAGTTTTGGGAAATGAAATTTTTGAAACATTTCAGAGAAGAGCAAGAACATAAATGTATAGATTTTTGTTTTCAAAATTGCAAATGGAAAGTACCGTTCACTTTTGATGTTAGGCATGTATGACCAAGCAAACACAATATCATAAAAGGACTCGTGTATAAGGCCAAAGATCTATACTAAAATGTGAGCGTAAAAGTTTCTCACATGAATAGTCTCAACCATCTTGTTACAGTAGTGTAGAGTAAAAAGATCTTTGCCTTGTCCTTATGTGTGCTGAGCTGAAGTCGATCCACCATATTCCTAGTGAGAATTCTCCTTTCCAAAGCTTTGTCATCCTGCGAGCCAGTCAATCCCTATAAAAGTTTAGCTTTTTAACTGGAAAGTCTTCTTAAGTACCACTATCTTGTCCTTCCTTCCCTTTGTATCCTGTAAACTTTTCCTTTTACCCATACCTTGCCTACGGACACCATTGAACTTGGATTGTGTAAGTTGAAAGAGCCAGTTCTTTTATTTGAGCTATGGAAGAATTTATCTTGGAGGGTAGAAAAACTTGGTCTTTTGCGGAGGCATTCAATCTCTCTGATATTTTCGGCATCTCCTAGATGAGCAAGGAGTTTGGAAAAAGGGTTTGCGGCAAACTCTATAGATGCATCAATCATGTGCTGGTGTAAGAAAAGGAAAGTGAGATGTGACTTGACAACATTTCTGGCGGGCTTATGTAGCCAAAGGAAAAAGGCACTCATCTGATTTTGGAGGGATGCACCAGGGAAGAATTTACTTAGGTTGTTTATCATGAACTAAATGCCATGATCGAGCCAGACAATAGAGAAATTATTCTTGCACTTGTCACCACATCTGCATTTGAAGAAGAGTTTTTTCCAGTTCCAAATTCTGGCTTGGTGCATATTCATTCTACTAAAACCAGTGTCAAAATGGCCACGAACACGAGCCCAGGTCTGCTCAGAAGGGCATCGAGAGGGTTCGAACAAGTTCATGCGAATAATATTGTCAAAGGCAACAGGGGTCTCAAGTGCGGTGTTTTTGTTCAGAGCGACAAGTTTGCAAGATTGTGCTTCTTTTTCAATCATGTGTGCACGCAAATCCAGAGTTCGATAGGTAAAGGAGAGAGGAGGTTCATAGTGGGTAGGCTCCAGAGTTTAAAAGCGGTACGAGCAAACCTGAACTCAATAGTGCAGCTAGGAACCATAAGAATCTGGCAGCTCTTGGCTTGGTAGAACTCAAAGGTAGATTGGTGTCCGATATCACAGATGTCTTGAGAAAAGATTTCAAGTTGTGAAACAATATCTTCATCTAACTCATCTAAAAAGACAAGAGGGTGTGGAGAGAGAGGTGTATCAGGAATGGAAGGAGCGGGTTCAGCAGAAAGATAGTCATTTTCTTTTTCTAGGCAGTAAAAGACTTTTCTAATATGTTGATTACAAAATATTTCTTCATCCTCATATTTTTCAGCAAGACTGGCTAAATCAGCAGCAAAAGTTTCCACAGTTCCCAAAGGATCAATATGATTTTTTCCATAATTCATATAAATTTTCACTCAATGCAAGGTATCTAGGAGATCAATGATGCAGAGTATTCTATCCTCTGGCCCAGCAGCAATGCAGGTAGCACAATCAGTTTGAATAATATAACTATGCAACATCATAGGTTTGAATAAAACAATTAGGGGGAGGTAGGGGATCCCCATAACCAAGATCAACAGCATCCTGAAACCAATCTAAGGACTAAAATCATGAAAAAAAGCCTTTGTTAGCCTATGAATCCACGTAAGGTAAAGGTTTGCGACCAAAAGATAGTCGGATTTACACCACAAGGATGCATAGAGAGAGAGATTAACGAAACATAGTGCCAGATTCAGCCTCTTTAAAGCATTGATTCAGCCTCTTTAAAGCCTAAACAACATATTTTTGTTCAAGGAATGCCCTCAGAGCCTACTAACTCACAGATTCCAGCTCTCCAAGTTTCTTCTGGCATGGTTCAGAATTCAAAGCTAATTGATGATGATATGGAATTTTGGAACAATCCAGCCACCATTGCAGAGCTTGATTCAGGCATTTACAAGCACATGACAAATTGCACCTTCACACACAATGCTAATACCTCTTATGGACCTACATTCGGAAATCTCACAAATTGTTACATCTCTCTCAACGTAGCTAATCCCTCTAGTGTTGTAGAAATTATGAAGACTCTACAGCGGAATTGAGTTGATTCTGTTTTTATAACATAGTGATTCAAGGGGCATATGTGGAAATTGTTTTGCACTGATAGGGAGATAGTTTTGGTGGCAGCAATGACAATAGGTTACTTTTGATAATAGCCATTCATATCAAAGCAAGAATATATGCACTACATGTTAGTATAGAGATTAGAAAGTAGTTTAAAAAGTTGGAGGAGTTACATGAAAAAGCTGAAAGAGTGACATTACATTGAGACTATGACTTGCTCGAAGGCCAATACTTTGACCAAACAATTTTTGGTACACATGTATGCATTTGTGTTTTTTTCAAGAATGAAAAATATCTTGATTCAAATGAAAAAAGTGTTCAACCTTTTTCTCTATTAGATGAGGGTTTTTTGAATATCCAATGTGGTGACAATTGGTTGTCTAATGTGTTGGTACAATCAAAATTATTTTATTGTGTATGCAATTAGAAAACTTACATGAGTCGCCATGAGGTTTCAACATTTTTAGCGAAGCTGGTTTTTTTTTTTTAACCCAAAAAAAAAACTCAAATGTGTTGTTATTCTCTAATGTGTTGGTAAAATCAAAAAATGTTTTATTATGTATGCAAGCAGAAAAGGTATCATGAAATTAGAAAAGGCGTCAACACTGAAATTCAATATGTTGCTGCATTTTATGGAATGGAATAAAATTTATGTAGTTTTGTATACTATTTAATTCTTGAAAATATTGCATGTAATATGCAACTTGAATTTTGTTATGAAATTGCAAAAAAACATATGACACTTTATGCTTTTTAATTTGCCTAAAATATGGGCGTAGTAGACACAAGGTACCCATTACTTGAAGAGATTGGAGTTGCTGCACGTTTTGTAGGGGAATTGATTGGTCGAAGTTTCACTCCTATAGGATACAAGGTCTGAGATAAGTTGTTGAAGGGGGTGCAAGCAAGGGGTAAAGAGAGATGGCGATGGCAAAATTTTTGGTAATTAAGCTTCTGAGCAGAGCAGCTAAATCTTGCAATGGCATTGCGCAGCTTGACAGGACTGTGAATGTGCTTTCACATAAATGCTCTGCATCGCCACCAACTTCATCAATTTTGTGGCACCTACGGAGTTTCTTCAAGACACAACTCTGGTGTTGCTGTAATGGAAAGATGGTTGTAACGATCCATCTCCTTTATATTTGAATTCTGGGGAGAAGAACGTGCGTAATTCTCTGTACGGCTTGACGGATTTGCTACTCAGACAAAAGAGTTTAGAAATTCTGATCAGGGAAACTATGGATATGTCGGAGATGGGAAGAGAAATGTGCGGCCAGACGATGCCCTCAGGCCTGGGAGAGTTGGCAACAATAAAAACAAAATCTCTCGACCGAGTCCCAGGAAGAGAAGGAATTTCAACCGAGTCCGAGGAAAGAAGAAATCTCAACCGAGTCCGAGGAAAGTACGTAGAAAAAGAGAAACGAGAAAAAAGAAAAGCGAGAGGGCTAAGGAGCGCGGGCAGGGTAGGGTTAGGTTTAGAGCGTAGAGTAGGTAGGGTGGGTTAAGTATGGTTTTTTTTTTTTAATAAAACTTTAAAATGAAGAATGTGAAAAACAATTTACAAAGAAAACAAAACTTCAGAGTTGAAAATTTGAAGTGCTTCTCTCTCACTTGGAAAAAAAATTTTCAAAATTCTGGCTAGTCTGATCCATCTCAACTAATTTGATCATAACTTAGTCAATATTGATCCAAATCAAACAAACTCAATACCTATGAAAAGCTAACAACAAGCTCTATCAGCCCATAGGATCAGATCAATGATTGGATGTGATTTGATAGGTCAAACCTACAACAGAACAGGTCTGAAAATTTGAAGAAAGAACACTAGCAAAACTAGAGCTACAAATCAGGATTTGTCATAACTTTTTGGATACTAATCCAAATGACCTGCCATATGGATCAGATCAAAGCTAAGACAATGCTCCAAAATCCTATGGATAGAAACTTGAGATTAAAGCTCAAATCAAATCTGAAAAATGCAAACAAAGTGAAATGAAAATTTTAGTCACCTATTTTGACAGCTTTTGGTAAAAGTGCAATAACTTTTGCATCTCTTATCCAAATGCCTTGAAAATTGGTGCAAATGAAAGCAATCATACAATCAACCATGGCAATACTTAGCTCTGCTTGAATAAGTGCCAGATTAGACTTTTGGTGAGATATGACTGGAAAGCATGGATATGCTCAGAAGTATGGATAGTAGTGTGTGACATACCTTGCTCTACAAAGCTCACTTGGGTTAGGATGGCATGGATTTGCCCTAACACCAGCACACGTGTCCACACCAAAAGCTAAATAGAATGAAAACAGTTAAAACTATTCATATTCTGTTAAAAAATAAATACTAATTGATATGGACCATTTGCCCGTAAAGTGATCAGCATCGCACTCGTCCTAATATGGTAATATTAGGGCTTGGCCTATCGCTAAAATATTTTATATTGTTTGGGAAGACAAGATTATGATTTAAGAATATTATTCAAGTTGTTAAATAGTATAACTTTTTTTTTATATGGATAACAATTGACGCTCAACTATAAACCTGTCTTCCCCACTGAACTAACTCGTGCGATTTTGTGTTGTGAGATGGTGGCAGATATCAATTGAACGTCTTGAAAGTGGTTTTGTATGGTGTTTTTTTAGTACCGTATTTTACTTTTCAGCTATATGTTACCTTGTTGGATTATGAATAAAGGCTTCAAAAGGTTTCATTCTTGCTTTGTCAAGAGGGAACTAAATGAAATTTTGTCTCTCTCTCTCTCTCTCTCTCTCTCTCTCTCTCTCTCTCTCTCTCTCTCTCTCTCTCTCTCTCTCTCTCTCTCTCTCTCTCTCTCTCATGAGATAAAGCTTCATTGTAGATTTCTTTGGCATACTTGTAGGGTTTGTGGAGCATCGGCCTACTTCAAGTGAATTTCGAGTAGTTCAATCGATTATACTCTAGTGGGTCCCACCCCATATAGAAGTGACAAAACTTCCAATTGAAGGTGTGTTATGACCACCTTGTGACATACCAAGACTTTAAGATCAACGAAGACACGAGGACGTATGACTAGAAAAAGAGTCCATATATTTAAGTTTTGCAAATCGAGTTAGTAGATCGTTCTAAAATGGATGCCATATTGTAAGATGATCTATTGCATGTGCAGGTTAAGTAGTCGACCAACTCAACATTGGGTGTGGCAAGTACCAAATGGACGGTGTTGCTTAGTACAATTGAAAGTACTAACGATATAGATGGACAAAAGTGTTGTTAATCTCCTTGATAATTTTGGTTGGCCAATGGACTGAATTACCGAAGTAGACGATGAACTATCTACCTAAAGAAGTAGAGATAATCATGCATATTATGGAATTGAGACACCCAAAACCATCATTATAAGTTTTGAAGTAGGACTTACTTATACGAACTAGGCATTTTATAGCACCAACCAAATAATTTGTATTAAAAAATGAATAAGAGCGACGATACAATTTTGTAGTGATCTGTAAATAAATAAGTTAGGACACCATCTAATCGGTGCACTTGTATGTATGAGAAAAATGAAAATGTACCATAATCAAATGATTTTAAAAACACAATGTGTTCTTAAGGGCAACAATCACTTTTGATTAGAAAGCACGTGTACTAAAGCACAATTGAGAAATTGCGATGTTGGCAAAAATAAAAAAAAATACCCCTATACATTGTAAACTTCAAACTACTTGCCAAAATAAATGAAATGCAATTTATCTTAGACTTCCTAAGTTAGAAAATTCGCCAATAGAAAGTCCCACATTAGCTTCATTGGGCACAAAAATAACAAGTTTATTTTCTTTTCTATTTGTGTTCTCATACCTCGATTGTGAAATAGAGAGCTCGAGTTCCCTCCAGTTTTGTGGAGAGAGAGAGAGAGAGAGAGAGAGAGAGAGAGAGAGAGAGAGAGAGAGAGAGAGTTGTGAAGATGAGTGTTCGTATGCATACTTCATGCTTGTGCACCTATACCTTCCACTTTGAATCCATGTTTTCCATCATGCCTTGCTAACACAACATAGTGTTTTGCTTTTGAAAGAAAGTTTTTGATGTTTTGTTGATGTAGCCATGTCTCTCCTCTTGTGCAAACAAGGGTGTTGAATGCATATCACCATTTTCTCAAATCAACCAAGGATGATGCTCCATTCGGCATATAAATAGTGGAACCTTTTAGGACAACTTTGCCTCCAATAGAAACTATTTCTTCTCTTTTTTCTCCCTTTTTTCTTCATTTAGCTTGCAATAGTTAGTGTTCTATGGAGGCACTAAGCCATTAGGTACATATCCTTTCCATTTGTAGGACAAATCATCCAGGGGTTGGCTCAGTTGGTTAGCTTGGCATCCAAAGTTTCTTTGGCCCTAGGTTCAACTCCCCCCTTGGAAACCAACCGACATCCATGATGAAAGTTCTTGGAGAGGCACATTATTATTGGGCATTGAGGTCACAAAATGTCATCATAATAGGAAGCTTTGGTTGACTAAAGTAGGTTCATAGTCTCAAATTGCAAGACTTGCAAACCTATGAAATGTTTCCTTTCATATGGAGCTCAAGTGATCTATATAACAATGTCCAAAGGAGCAACAAGAGACTAAAGAAGTGCATGCACACCATATGAAACTGTATGTATGCTATGGTTTTATACAAGACCATACATTGCCCATTCAATGGAAGTCGTGAGTAGGTATATGTCTAAATCCTAGAAGGAAAACATTGGAATTTTGTAAATGGCTACTATACTTAGAAATTCAAGGACATTGATGAATTTCATGTTTAATCTAGGGCTATCATTAATCTACTAGGTATAAAAAAAAGTGGCATCAACTACTAATGACAACACCTTATGATCATAAACATGCATCTCTATTTTCTCTCAACATTGAATTTGGGTTGTGTAACTTCAAGCCCTTTAGGGTGCACTTGGCTACATATCTATTGGAAACTATTTCACAAGTCTACTCTTTTGAAAGAAAAAAGCTTTTTTTGTTTGATTGTTACAAAGCATTCTTGAACTGATGTATACTTTTGTCTATAATGCTAGTTGACCAAAAAAACATAATGTGTTGGAGTCATTTGCAAAGGTATCCTATGTGAGATAGCATTATTATATCTATAAAAAACCATGACAAGAAATCAACACCACTTTTACCTGAGATATTTCTTGTACCTTGTAGCGCATGCAAAAACCAAAAGCATAGATCCTTGCAAACTAGCAAAATTGACAAAACCGAATAACATGCACATTTATTGTTTCAAACATTCAACAATCAAAATTAGTTTGTCGAAGGCACAAGAAGTTCACTTCATCATCATCATGTGAGTTTTTGTAAAAAACAATGCCAAATATAAGCATCTAATAACGAACATCAAACATCCAAGTAGAGCGACATGCTAGAAACTCCTGGAAAATATTTTGATACCAAAAAAAATCAATCCAAGAACCATAGAGTCCACTTAAATAACAATGCATTTATCCACAATCTTAAAAATTGGCAAACTCACTAATTGATAATGACATAAACATTGACCTTAATCCTTCCAATATCCCTTCATGCAAATGCATATGATTATTTGCTAACAGACTCTTATCTATCATTTTTAGCACCTAATTTAAAACTTCACACCATTAATTTTTAAGTATGCCTCCTTTAGTTTTAGTTGGACGGTCTCTTCAAAACCATCCAATAAAATTTTAACTCTACAATAAGGCCATATACAAGCTTCTTACAAGTCTTACCAACAAGGGGAGAACCTAGACTTTCTCAAGGTGAGCCATTTGCTTTTGAATATCCACAATAATTTTTCCTCTCATCACCATGATAATGTCAAATTGATGCACATCTTTGAGGATATAGGCTAAATTTAGAGAGCATGATGTTTTCACTTTTCTCTTTCACTTTATTATCTCTCATTCTCTCAGTCTCCCCATTTTCAAGTCAATATCAAGATTAGCTCAATAGAGGATTGTCTTTCAAATTCATCAAAGTTTCTTCGCTCCTTTCTAACCACTTTGTTTATACAGTCGTCCTCCATCTCTTTGTTTTTAGATTTGAAAGTCTTACCGACCACCTCTTAATGACATTCATTTCTTTTTATTTTCAAGGGTTTATGCTTTTAAGATAGAAAGCCTCATTTGAAAACTAACATTTCAAATTCATTTTCAGCCTATTAATGATTCTATTTCAAGGCAAGTCATTATTGATAACTAGATAGTTTTTACACTGTTAGCTATTAATTTACAAGAGGGCACTTTCCAAGTAGGCCACCTAGGAATAAGATTTTGTATCTAGAAAAGTAATTGCCAAACAAACTGATAGAAATCAATTAATGAATCGTGGGTTCCCTTGCCTCATTCATCAAAAGATGTTAAAAAAGTATCATTCTTCAAGCAAACCAACATCTACTTTATAAATGTGAGAAATCAAAGTAGTAAGGAAACAAACAAAATTTTCAAAAACAAGACAATACTATCTTTCAATATTAATCCATCCATCTGGTCCTTCAACAAAGTATCTTGTAGTGGAATGCCTCCTTCACCTCCACGGTTGTTCAATTCCGACGACAGACATGGACAAAGATGTGTGAATAGATTGGCCAAACTTCCTACGACACTAGTATTCTAACCCATGTGATTCCACTCATTGCATTTATTTGTAGAGAATGGAGTAAAACTAATATAAAGTCCATAATGCTTTAAGGCCCATTGTCAAAGAATAATACAAGAGCCCCAAATCAACTGCATGTTTGATAAAAAAAAAGTATGTGCTGTATGTGCTTGTTTGCCTTATCAAAAAAATCACGATTTCAAGAGCAACCTTTCTAAAGAATTTTTCACATATATATCTGCATAACAACATACAGCTGCCATTAACTCCCCCGTCTTTGATAGCAAAATCTTTGATAGTGCCCCTATCATATATGTCGATCACTTTTCTTCCTCACAAGGCAAATATGACGTCAACTAACCTTGTAATTTTGTGCGCGTAACCAGATCATCAAGAGTGACATCGCACTCATCTCCAGAAGAAAGGTCCTTAACTCGCACAGTCCCTTTTTCCCACTCGCTGCTTCCTACTAGAATCATGCGCTTAGCATTCAACCGTTCAGCTTGTCTAAAAGCCCTGCAAACATAATTGTAAGAGAAATACTTTCCATTAGTGAAAATGTTTAATAATTGAACATACACAAATGTGTGTCCACTTATATGCTATGAAAGAACTAGATACTTACCATTTGAGGCGTTTATTTTCCAAAACAAGGTCAACAACATGCCCAGTAGAACGAAGGCGAGCTGCGATTGTTGATGCTGGTTGACGAAGATGATCTTCCAATGCTATGACAATGTAATCTGCTTCCAAGCGGAGAGAAGGAATAATACCCTTCTCCTTCAGCAACTGAGAATCAAAGTACACAAACTTTCAATATACGCTTCAGACAAACTTGTTTGACCCCACCAAAAGAAAGAGCCACATACAAGACATTGTCGATGGAGATGATAAGAAAGCGAATTCAGGTTGGAAGTTGTTTTTATCGTGATCATAGCAAATGGATACGTGCATTGCTAAAAATAATGCCCTTTCAAGGTATATAAATGCTGGTACAACTCTAATGTACAGGAAAATGGTAGGAGGCTATCATTGATCTAA
>MU836438.1:0-29057 GCA_029204225.1 Diphasiastrum complanatum | reverse complement strand
CACCATCTATTTATCTAATATTCTTAATCCTAAATAAATGCACACTATATCTATTTATCTATTGACCTAAATTATAAATTAATGCAAAATTCAAAACAAATATGCCTCCTCTCAAACACACACATACACTATCCTAAATAATTCTAACAATCCATTATGAACACTATCCTAAATCATTCTAAATCAATGCAATCTCTCTCTCTCTCTCTCTCTCTCTCTCTCTCTCTCTCTCTCTCTCTCTCTCTCTCTCTCTCTCTCTCTCTCTCTCTCTCTCTCTCCTCTCTCTCTCTCTCTCTCTCTCTCTCTCTCTCTCTCTCTCTCTCTCTCTCTCTCTCTCTCTCTCAATTAAAAATCTAAGATTCATCTACCATTAAACACTATTATTCAAACACTTAACACTATCTATTCAAACACTTATCTTTTCTCTATTCATTTTTCTTTCACAAAAATAGATAAAACAAACTTTATTTTTCTAAAAAAGAGCAAAACATAAACTCCAAAAGTTTTTAATATCTTCAAGCATACACCTATACTCCACCTCTTCTCTCTCACACACAAATTACAAAACAAATAATTTATTATTACCACACACTATCCTAAATAATACTAACAATTTATTGCAAGAAGAACAATATCCAGAATCATTCTAAATCAATGCAAAATTTATAAACATAAAAACATATACATACACATTTCTCCCTCTCTCTCTCTCTCTCTCTCTCTCTCTCTCTCTCTCTCTCTCTCTCTCTCTCTCTCTCTCTCTCTCTCTCTCTCTCTCTCTCTCTCTCTCTCTCACACACACACACACACACACACACACACACACACACACACAAATTACAAATCTAAGATTCATTTACTATCAAATACTATCTATTCAAACACTTATAATCAAGTAGCATCGGAACCCAAGAAGTCGAGGAGAAAGAGATTTAAGAAATCTATGTCCTAGAAAAAGGCTAAGAAAAAGCTCTTATGTTTCGTCTGTAAGAATCCTGGACATATGATGAAATTTTGTCCAGAAAGGAAGAAAGTATTCGCTCACATGATGGAGATTCCAAGAGGCAATGGTAAGACTTTGGAAATTAACCTGACTGATTGTGAGTGTGAATGTTTTTTTAGTACTATTTCTTTCTTGCCTTTTGAATTTTTTCCGTTTAATTGGCATAGTTAAAGATCAAGAAGTGAGTATTTTATTGGACAACTCATAATTTTATTAATTCTTGTCTTGTGCAAAAACTCAGCTTGGAAACTGAAGCCATCAATCAGATATAAAGTTTATTTAGCTTCAGGAGCAAAGTTGGAGACTTGGAACGTAAAAGTCTCAAAGCTCCAGTTTTGATGCAAGCACACACAAACTCTAGTTAGTTTTCATGTTTTAGACCTAGTTCATACCGATTTAATCTTAGGTTATGAATGGTTATTTAGTAAATCGCCTTCTCTGTTGAATGATTTTGAGAAGCATGTTCTCACTTTCAAGGAAGGTGATAAGGTAGTTACTTTATTTGACAGAAATTTTGTACGTCCGTTGGATCAGATTTGTACAGTTAATAAATTGGAAACATTGGATTATTCTGAGTATGAAATTTTTTCAATATGTGCTATTCCAGTTGTGGATGTTCTTGTATTGAATCTAAATGGTTGTAAATTCTCAACAATTCTTAACTCAGTAAATTTAGATCATGAATAAGCAGTGAAAGAACAGATCATAAATGAATTTAGGGATGTTCTCCATCTGAATTACCTCATGGTTTACCACCGTCTAGGTCAGTAGACCGTAGGATTGAGTTAATTCCAAGAAGTCAACCTGTCTCTAGACAACCTTATAGGTTCTCTCAGAAAGAGGAGACATAGATTTCAAATCAAATAGAAAACTATCTGAGGATGGGATTTTTCATGCAAGAAGCAAGCGCGCACATAGAAGTGGCACACCACTTTGCGAGAGAAAAATTGGAGGAGAGATCCAAAATCTCCTTCTTGAATATCTCATTTTCTTCCAAACAAGTTTTCAACTTTGTAGCTTTTCCTTTGCACTCCTTTGATATTTTCCTTAATTCCTCTTTCAAAAAATGTATTCTTTGCATCAAATGTGCATTCCCATAGAGATTCAAATTCTCACAGTAACCCAAATGGCCATTTTTTCCAGGACACATATAGATTATTAATTGAGTCACTGAATGAAAATCCAGATGTTGCAATGAATATAGATCAATAGGATAATGTTCATGATAACCATAAATCTACATGCTTTAGCTTTTCCTCCCTGTATAGGGTTGTTTTGAATTTCTTGTCCTGAGCGGAGCATATTCTAGTGACAGATCCACATGAACATGATAAAGCTTTGTCATCAGTACAATAATATAGTAGCAAACAACACAATGACAATAATAGAGCTGGAGATGGCGCTAAACACTCGACCCTGGAGATAGAGATGGCGTAGGCTTTGTTTCTGAAATGTCACTCTTAATTCAAATTTTTGAGTGTTCCCAACTGTTGGGGAGGGAATATTTTGACAATTTAAAAATTATACTTTAACTGCGGTGAAGCACCAGTGACGTTTGATGTGACTAAAACAAGGTAAATTCATTTTCTTGGAAAGTAGTGCGGGCAGATGCATAAAGAAGTTAGAAAATGGTATTTTAATTACTTTATTGTTATTTTTCTCTTTCCTAGATGGCATTTCTTATAGGGCCCTCTTTGGGCCCATTTTGTCTAATGTGGGGTCAAGCAAATAAACAATATTGTTTTTTTTTATTATCTTATATGGCATTCCTTATAGGGTCATTTTGATATTTGAAACTCCTCTAATGTACATGCTATAGTGACGAGGACTATGTTGATGACACTTAAGTGATTCGAGACAATTGTCCCATATCAGAGACCGGCTTCCCTAAAAATAGTGCTTAACTATATGTACTATTTTCTCTCTTAGTTGTAACATATATATATATATATACATGGATCTATCTTCTAAAAAGCAAGGATGAAGTTTTGATGTGTTTCTCAAATTCAAGAATGCAATGAAAAATTCATTCAATATTAGGATCAAATGTTTGAGGTCAAAAAATGGAGGTGAATGCATCTCAACCAAGTTAAAACAATATTGTGTCACATGCAATCAAGAGGAAGCTATCAAGCCCAAGAACTCCACAATAGAATGGAGTGGCCGATAGGAAGAATCGAACTTTATGTGAGGGAGATACAACCATGAGGTTGAATGGTAATGTTCCTAAACCTTTTTGGTATGAAGCTTTGATTTTTGCCAAATATATTTGCAATAGGTGGCCAAGTGGAACATTGGATGGTAAGACTCTACATAAAGTTCTTTATAATAGGAGGCTAAGTGTCAAGTATTGAAAATCTTTGGTTGTACTTGCTATCTCAACATCACACTTGATGATAAGACTAAAGAGGATCCTTCATCTAAGAACATTTTTATTGGCTATATTAAAGTTAGTAAAGCTTTCAAACTATAACTTCAATTCAGCAAGAAATGTGGTCATAAGTAGGAATATTATATTTTTTATGAAGGAAATGTGCCAAAGCTTGATGTTGATGATGTTACTTTTAATTCTTGATGATGATGATGATGGATTTTTGGATGATGATGGTGTTTGAGATGCCTCTCTAATTCAAAATCCAAGAAGGACAACAAGGCAAAGGACAAAGGCATGAAGACTCACATATGATGAAAAGGGTAACTGCAAAGTCGAGGTACTTGAAGGTTCTTCCTAGATGACTGTTAGGGGTCATCAAAGTTTATTTTCTCTATAGGTGGAATCTTCACAAAAAGATAGTATGGCGAGTACAGAGCTTTTTCCAGGCTTCCACATTTTCTAAGTAAAGGATGTTCAAGTGGGAGGATGCGCCCATGCAACCATGGGTGCATCCTCCTACCCCATGCATAAATGTATAGGGGAAGGCCCCCTTCCGAGGGCCTTCCTCGATTTAAGGCCGTTGGGCCCGAGGGCATGAGCTTGAGGGCCCAAGGCCTTAAATCAGGGAAGGCCTGAGGAGGGGTGCCTTCCCCGGCATAAAGCACTGAAAAAAAAAATTACCTTCTCATTCCCTCGTTGTTTTTACTCATTCCCTTCATTGTTTAACCCTTCCCCCACTGTTTTTACGCTTCTCTAAATGTCACTTCCTCGCCATTTTGTCTTTGCTCTCATCCGGCGATGGAGCGGGCGATGGAGCAGCGGTCACTGGCGCAACTGTGATGGAGCAGCAATGATGGAATATCATGGAGCAAGCTTGCCACTTACCATTGTCCTGGGAGAAGCTTTAGAGATTCTTTAGAATGGGCCAATAGAATACGTCTGCCTTCACAAAATTCAGCACAGATATAGGGGCATTGAAAGCATGGATCTTTGAATTTCAAAGACAACATATTTTCACAGTTGGCTTTCCATCCACTATTGTTGAATCATGCTTCATAATCAGTTGCTTGGTTCAACTTTGGTAATCATGGCTTCAAAGTTCAATGGATTATTTCTTGCAGATCATTCTGTACGAGCTAATTTGTAAGAACAAATGAGAAACTAATTGCTGAACTATATCATATTTAATTTACCTTGTTGCATAGTGGTCTTCAATCATTGAGATGTTGGGAAAATTAAGCTTTCTAATATTATTGCTAATAAGGAAATGAGTTTTAAGCAAAAAACTTGTAGATGATTACGATCGTAAGTTTTTATATTCGAGGTGGAGCTGGATGATTTCAGATTTGAGATGTTTCACTTGCACTACCATCATCAAGCACTCAGCCATCAGTTATAAATCTGCTCTCAAGCAATACCATCTCCAAGCACTAGATCATAATGTCCAGGCGCCCAGCCTGAATAAAATTATTGTTTCTTTCGTTATCTAACTAGAGTGTTTCTCGTATCCGCACAACGGGGAGCTAACGAATAGCTTTTGTAATGAAGGTAATAAGGTTTTCAAAGGTAATAACAAGTAGTTTTTCAAAGGTAGTAACGAGTAGTTTTTGTTTTACAGTAAGTAATAAATTTGTGCGTAAGGTAACAAATTTTCATTGTTGGTAAAATTTTTTGTCAATTTACCTCTATGGTAAAACAATTTTTGAAGGGGGGTTTTACACATGTAAGGTCCCTCTGATGTGTAAGGTTTCTTATGTTAGATTGTGCTTTGTATAGTTGTCAAATTTTGTCAAGTAAGGGTTCTCTTAAAATACATAGGAATTTTTTTTTTCAGTGCTTTACGTGAGACACACACACACACATATATATATATGTAGGCTTCGAGTTTGTTCAATATTATTATGGGATTAGAGTTGCGGTGTTAACACATGGCATTCTATGAAGTCTTTGACTAGTCGAGTCAATCAAGGGACATGTGTCACATTTTGAAGTATGCGAACTGTTATCGCACTATTTGTTATCCTCATGCTAGTAAGAGACAAGGTGAACACGATATTAGTGCTCTTATATGATATCCATTTTGAGATGCATAGAATATGTAGAGAGACAACATCCGGTTCAAGGACAGGAGATAAATGTTAGAAATGTGTGGGTTACAGCCCATATACAATGCATTTTGATATCATCAACTCGTGGGATCAACCTAACTTGAGGGACTGAGCCGAAAGAGCCCATATACAATGAGATAGGCTAGAGGTTGAAATAGCATGAACTACATGGCATGAAATAAATATGTGAAACAACATGATTGGTGTTAGCAAGCCATAGCATCACTTATTTGGTTCTACTTGAAGATGTAGATAAAGATACGAGGTAGATTAAATTGTAGATTATATTATTTTATAATAACAAATCAAATTGTAGATTATATTATTATTAAATAACGGATTTGTGAGGAGGGGACAAGCTCTTCCATGTTTTAGTATTCACTTGGCTAAGAGGTTGGCTTCTTCCATATATATGAATAGTTTAAGAAGAAGAATGCAAAATGGGTCTATAGCTACAATGGGGTGACTCTAGATGCTGGAGAGGAGGCTTAGCTAAAACTTCTCTCTTCATAACTCACACAAGCGGTCATACAAGTCACGAAGAAAAGTGGGCAACGAGCAATCACAGAGATCAGCCTTGTGTATGTGTGGTTGTTGATGCAACACACAAAAGCATGGAAGCTGGTGTCAGAAGATCCCTCCCTCTGCCAAGGCCCTTACTGCCTCCTCCATTCAGTGCTCTAGCCCTCCTCCTCGCAGCTCGTCCTTCCTCCCCTTGCAACAGCTTCTCACTGCTATCTTCTACCTCAGCACTCTCTGCAACATCGTCTTTTCCCGTCTGCAGCTTCACACGACCTTGAGCTGCTCTGTCACTACCCTGCTGAATCAGGTGTTGCTCTGCGAACTGAGGTAGTGTCAGAATTGGCACCCCGCTGCAGATGCTCTCGAGGGTGGAATTCCAACCGCAGTGGCTCATGAACCCTCCTGTGAAGGATGAGAGAGGTGCGCAACTGTGGCGCCCAGGTGGAAATGATCAGGCACGGCTGTGAGTTCGAGAAAGGAAACCTTCTGGAAGGTCCGTGGCTTCTGTAGCAGATGGTGGTAGTCTTAAAATCCAGAGGAACGCATGCTGGCTGGCATCCAAACCTTTGGCTATCTCTTGGATTTGACGAATGCTCAAAATAGCTACGCTACCAAAATGACACGTATAACACTGAAGAAGGTGCTTGCTCATCTAACCACTGCATGCACTTATTACCTGTCTCTGAAAATGCTTCTCCATCATTAATGGGCTCGCCCTTGAGGAATCTGGAAGGCAGTATCGGGCCTAACGGGTAGATCGGCACCTTATTTGGGTTTATAGCTTCAGTTCTTACTGCATCTATTGCTTCTCTTTCGAGTTCATAGAACGTATTGATGAGTATTCCGGACGATTCGTGAAGCCTGAGTTGGTTGCGAAATGAAAAACTCGTTAACTTCCTTCGGGGAGCTCTGCTGCCAGTCCCATGGCATTTCAAAGCCATCCAACGGCGGTCGTCCCAGGAATGCGATACCCCTGGTATCCGGAGCCACAGGAACTATGCCCTGTTCAAGCAAGCGAGGTAGATACAACACAACAGCAAGATGTGAAAACTGGCGAAGGATAAAAACATATCGTGGAATCTTAAACTTGTTTGCAATATCTTGTGACCATGAGACAAAGAAATCGCTGATAATACACAGCGGAGGAGGAGCAGTCGCCTTTGAATCTTTGAGCAGCCCATCCACCGTATGCTCAAAGGGCAGGAGCATATCATCGGCGATTTTACCGGACAACAAAAAGCTGTCAGCACCCTTCATCTACTCGGAGCTCTTCAAGTGGCACTTCCTCTGGAAGTCCTATCAGTCGAATGCTACTACTCAATCCCCGAACCATGACTTTTTCTAATCTTTGCAATCCTGTGCTCCCGCGCACACGAAACGCTGACGATGAAGCCTTTAGAGGCTAGCGTCTTTGCAAACTGGATTGCTGGGATGATGTGTCCTTGAGTAGGAAAAGCAAGGATTACAACGTGAGGAGCTTGAGCTTGGCTTGAGCTTCAATCACAAGTCATGACTACCTGGAAAGACTTACAGTCACAGCACACTGAGACCCACCTCAGATCGAAACCCCTCACTTTATAAGCAAACTCAAATGCGAAATGGGAGCACCCAAGATCACTGCAACACTTCTACTTTGAGTAGGATACAGCAGATCATGCACCTCAGAAACTAAATAAAGCAAACATATCAGGATCCTCTTCACATGCTAAAACATCAAAATAAATGTGTTTTAATCATACAAGTGCAATTACTTTATTCTGGAACCACTACAAATGCAATATTTCTATTGTGGAACTGTGTAGGTATGGGCCATGGCAACACATTTGTCACATCAAGCAGGTTGGAAGAAAGAGTGTGTTTGTTGAAGATAATAGCGATATCTTTATTGGACCGATCTTCAACCATCAGCAATATCGTAAGCAGGTCGTCATTATACCAATTCAAACTAGTTAAGTCCTAGTGAAATTTCAAGAGAGCAAGAAACTCAATCTAAACACTCTATATGCTTTAGAAATGAGATCAACTCACCCTTAGGGTGGTTTCACACGGAATGGGGGTAAGTTCAAATGCCTAGATACTCTACCTTGATTGGTGGAGCACCGAGCCACTCCAAAAGGCCTCGTCCCCATTTCACTGGGGGTGAGAGTTGCCCCTATGTGGCATTAAAGTGCGAACTTGGGTAACATAAAAAAAAGAGCAAAACATAGGGACTAGAAAAAGGAGAAATGACCTAGACACCCATTTTCCAAAAAGTTGAAATTTGTTTGAAAATTTTGCCAAAATTTTGAATGTCAAATTTATAAAAAATTATTAAAAAAAAGATTTCATCTTTGTTATATTTTACAAATATGAAAAAACATAAGTTATAAAAAAAAATTTCCGTCCCCTTTGTCTCTATTAAACAATTTGAAATGTAAACAATTTGAAATGTGAACAAGTTACTTAAAATTTTTATAATAATTTCAAATTTTGAAAGTTAACTTTTGGAGAAACATTTATGAATTTTAGTGATTGAACACTTTAAAATCTTAGGGATTTACTTATTTGTTGAATTTTTTTTAAAAATATACATATCTGACTTATTTGTAACTAGTTATGATGACTAAAAGATTAATACCTAAAATTGATTGTATTGAAAAATGTGTATCACATAATGTAGAGGATTTTTTTGTAACTTGTCCCCCCTCTTCTCCTCTTCCTCCTCTCTTTTGCTCTTCTCTTATCTTCTCCTGTTTCCATATTTCTTTTTCTCCATGCATTCTTTATCTTCTTTTTCTTCTTCTCTCACTCTTTTTCAATCAAACTATGGTTCTTGTTGTTTTCGAAGCAAGTAGAACAATGTGATATAGTTTGCTATGCTTTTATTTGGATCTCAATATGCTCTTGTTGTGTTTTAGTCACATATTAGTAGTTTAAGCTCTCATTTATGATAAAATATCTCTCATTGTTGCTATTATATTTTTTGTGCATAGCTTTTTGTGTTTTAATTATTTTGGTTTGGTTGAATGCAATCAAATTGTAATTGCTCCTATGACCATTATAGTTGCAAAGCCAACCCCCAATCACAAGTTTCTAATTGAATTAATTGATGCAAGAACACGTTTGACTAGTTCATTGAGCATCACATGCATCTAAAGCATCACTCATACATTTTTATCAAGTGAGCTTCTTCATTTAGGTCTTGAAGTGATCCGGGTAATTTTTTACTTTATGAATCAATCTACTGTCTTATTGCATTTTGTTGGGGTATTCCCGAGTGAATAAGTAAAATAGTTGGAAAAGTAGAAATAAGTTGCGAGGGTCGTGACAATCTGCGTGCGTAAGCCCATGGCCACTGAATCATTTTTGAATAAGCTAGACTTTGGGCCATGTAATAAAAATAATATTAGAAGGCAAAGTTAATTTAAACTTAATAAGTTTTTGTAATTAGTCAAAGGTCAAATGGTGGTAGGGGGGGTGTGTTTCTTCCTACACCATATATTAGTTTGTGCTTCTTGTGGGTGTGATTTCAATCCCACCTTCTTGCAAGTAGCCAATAGGAGCAAGGGAAAGGGCCACCCCAAAGATAAAAAGGCACCATTTGTAACCATTTGACATGCTTATTGATAGGAGGAAACTCTTCAAATTGGAGAGCAAGCATTTTCAGATACTATCAATCTTGCTATTGTCTCTTGTTGTGTTTTGCTTCTTTGACTTCTATTTCCATGGTTATTGTTTGTAATAGTTATGGCTTCTACTTTAGCACGCATATTGAGCACTTGAGCTAACCTCTCTATAGGAAGCTCCTTAGATCCTGCTTACAAATCACAAACACAATGGATAAACACACTATGGAGAAACCACCCAACCAAGTAGAAGCATCCAATCAAACTCTAGAAGCTTCACCCCCAAGCAAGGATCAAGCAGCACTGAATGTAGAGTGAGAGTCTGGCAATGAATCCACAACCCATAATGAGGAATAGGACGAGTTTGGACCCAATATATAGAGCCAAAAGCATCATGGGCACATAGCCATGCATAGTCCCAAGTTCCCTATACATAGATTCATCAAGAATAGAGTTCTAAGCATGGACCAACTATTCATAGAATTGCTATTGATAACACAATGCATACCATTGTCTCATACCTTGTCTAAACTCCATTTAGTGTGTTTTGGGCCTCACAAGAATATTAGCTCTACTTTCGGGTCACATCAGTAAGACGTGGCACAACTAATAGCTTGTTTCACAGTCCATAGTCTTTCGTTTCTTGGAGATATTGTAGTACTCTCTTTGCTAACTTCCAATGCAACGATCCTGGGTTCTGATTATATTGGCTCAGTCTATATACTGCAAACGCTATATCAAGTCTGGTGTTGTCTGCTAGATATAACAATGATCCAATCAACTACGATAGGATGTTTTGGCCATTGTTCTCTCTTCCTCGCTTGAGAGTCTGCGGAAAATCTGCCTCGCTCAGTATTGTTCCAGGTATCCTGGGAGTAATGCACACATTTGCATCTCGAGCATGTTGAAGTTTTCAATGATCTTTTAAGTGTGCTTTTGTTGGTGAAGAATATACAACTTACCACCTTCAAAGTCTCTCACAATCTGCAAGCCTAGAAGATTTTAGCTTCTCCTAGGTCAGCAATCTCAAATATTTCAGAAATGTCTCTTTTGACATTTGAAATTAACTTATCTCTTCTTGAGAAGATAAGTGTGTCATCCACATAGACAGCTAGAATGATCTATTTCATTTTGGACATGCTTGATATAGATATTTGACTCAGCAAATAGAGGTTTGAAGCCTAAGGAACATAGTGCTTCGTTCTTCTTTCTATCATCATTGTCTGGCTGTCTATTTCAGAACATAAATGCATTTATTCATGTGTCACTCCATACTTTGGACTATTCTGGCTTACAAAACCAAGTGGTTGGTCCATGAATAAGTCTTCTTCCACTCTTGCATGCAGGAAAGCAATTTTTCTCATCTACAATATGGATTTTTACTATTTGCAAATGGGTCTCTTAAGATCAAGCTTAATCAACACTTGAGTGTGAACAATTATAAAACAAGACTAGTTGCCAAGGGATATGCTCAATTCAAGGGGATTGACTATGATGAACACTTGATTTTGTCATAGTTTGTGGTGAGTGATTTCATTAACTCACATGCTTTTATTACTGCCTTTGCAACATTTGTTAAAAAATGAGATTTTCTTGGAACATGAAGCCGTACATCTATCTTCACCGACTTTATCTCCAAAAAAAAGCGATTGAAGTCAAACTATGTCTATTCTTTTCAATTACTTGACCATAAATGAGATTCTATTTTGGCTAAATAGCATTCATTTGAAAGCATTGCAAGAATCAATTTCATTCAGATTGCAATAATCAATTTTTATTCAGAATTACAAGAATCAATTTAATCAGCGATAGCATCTTGCAATTCATCTTCTCTTAGATGATTTTCATCATCACTCTCACTTTCAAAAAATATTTCATCATCCTGATTATTAGAATTTCTATTCTCAATATCTATGAAGAGGGTGCTTATGTATGGTTTGACGACTTACTACATCTCTAGGTAGCTCAATCTCATAGTTAAAATGAAGGTTTACCATTTCATTCTCAACACTTTGCACCCTCAAATACTGGTCGCGAACATGGTTCAACTTGAGCTTCAAACCCACCATATCTTGTGTAGTTGATCTGGTTGAAAAAACACCTACAAAAACACTATTTTCTAGAACATATCGAAAACTCAATACTGAGTCACTTGCAATGAAATGAAAAACATGATAGCATAGGATGTGCACCTGCTCACGTGACGACGGCAACACTAACGTGCCCAAAGGACTCCATGCTCAATGTTTTTGATGAATGAATCGCAAAAAATCACTTGGATCCCGATTTTACGGTTGCGTTTGGCCCTCTACAAACTACTTTGAACATTTCACAATCAAATAAAAAGTAGTGTCCACTTTCACCAAATGACACATCATAAATATTTTGTATAGTTCCTACGTATTCAATGTCTCCTGAGATGGGATTCCGATCTTGTGCACTGCTTTGACTTTCTTGTTGGAAAGATGCTATTACACCACAATCGTGTATGCGTCTCTTGTTATCAATCCTTTCAACATGAAAGTGGAAACCAAAAGCCCATATAGCATTATACAATTTGCACTGAATGTTCTAATAATAAAGTATCTAAAGAATAATACCTTCCATTGCATCCTCTTGCAAAGTCCCATTCTACGTTCGATATTTTTTGTCGTTCTTTTGTTGCTTTTGTAGTGTGTCCATGCATACACTCTATAGTGCATTGCTTGGGCCATTGGCTCAAGATCATGTGAACTTGAGGCCACGTGTCTACCTCTATTCTGTCGTTGGCGCTTTCTAGACAAGGCCCTCTCTTTTTTTCTCTTCTTCATATAGGTCTAACCATTTATCCATAACTCCTTAATTATAAAGCATGAATGTAGAAAAAAATTTCATTAGAAAGGGTGCCAACCTACGGACCTTTCCCATCCCGTGAGGTTTTTCACTACTTACCTCTTCGCGCTTCCTCATCATGCCACAATAGTGGAGTAGATGGATGTAGTAGGTGCAAAATTTCAGTAACATAAAAGAGAGATTCATGTACTAACCATCCCTCTAGCATGCTACCTTCAGGCCTTGCCTTTTGACGCACAAAATCTATTAAGACTTTCATGTATCTTTCCATAAAGAACATCCACCTAAAAAATCACAAATGGTTAAAATTAAGTGTTTTATTTAATGAGTTCATATATCAATTGATTGAGTTTAAATACACATGCAAAAGAAAATTTATGCACTTATACCTAGTGTGCACTGGACCAGCAATAGAAACTTCTTTAACCGAGTGCACCAATAAATGCACTTGTGAGTCCATGATGGAAGTTGGAAAATCTCTCAAACATGCACACAATCTCCACCATATCCTCATGTCTCTTGCGAAGATCCAGCTCACAGATTTCTTTTGAACACATCCTTCTACAACATATTCAATACATTTTATGTCTATTTGAATTTCCAATCGATAAATACTAAATAAAAAAATGCACCAAGTACATGTAAATACCTGACAATGATTGATAGTTTGTATATGGTCTCACAAATATCTTTTGACAAGCACCCACGAATTGACAATGGACAAATGAATTGAATCATCTTTAGCCAATCATGATTTGAGACCTTGCAACTTTCCATCCCACTGTGAATGATGACCGTAGAGAATGGGCAAACCAGTGGTGTTTTAATGTCATGAATAATGGAGCGCACATGGTTAAGCTCATCTTTAGTGAATGACCAGGTACTTTTGGAGCATGTTCTTCACCATCCTTTATCCAATATTCTTTTTTGGTGTTTGATTCTTTTAGATCATGCCTTGTAGCAACGGTATCTTTTTCACCAATCAAGTGTTTCCAAATAGATTTACCCACATTTTTAAATATGTGCATGGGAAGTAGATAATTAATCAAAAGGTTATTCCAATATTCCAAACGATGAAATATAGATAATTTTTTCATACCATCGATTGCCTTTGCTTGAGATTCCTCCCATAGTTTTCGCTAATCTTCCACAGACATCCTCTTTAGAGGCATCTCTCTCTCAACTCTTCCTCCAAACCTCTTCTATGAGTGTCTCTGAATGGATGGCCTTCATGCAAGTATTTTCGATGATTTTCATAAACAGTTTTTGAGACTATAAGAGTATCTTCCCACAAGATTTGGCCCCACACAGAAAACAAGCCTTATTTTCCAGCCATTTGAAAGCCTACCAACAAATGGATACTATCAATCACTCTTAAAAAAAGTATATATCAAAGAATAATTATAGCCATTGTAGTATATCATGTAAATGTCAAGAATTACTAGTCGTATGTAACTGTAAACAAACTTCTATGAACACAAGATAGACATTGTTTGAATGATTATCTGAGCCATTCACCTAATCCTGGATAGTCACTGCATTGTCCACATTACAATGCATGTAGTGTAAACTCCCTCTCATGTAAGGGGCGCGAAATGTCATATGCATTTATTCCCTTCCACAAATCTTCCAACCTCATCAATAAGTGGCTCAAGATACACATCCATGTTCTTAACCTTGCATTGGCCAGAAATTAGAAGTGCCAACATAATGTGTCCCCTTTTTTGTACTCAACCAAGGAGGAATATTATAATTTACCAAGAAAACAGGCCAAATGGACACCAAAGGGGTTCACACCATCTGTTGCAAGACCAAATCTCACATTTCTTGACTCATTGGCAAAGCTTGGATACTCTTTGTTGATGTGTTTCCATGCAAAGTGAATCTGAAGGTACCCTCATCATCCTATCCATAGAGGTATGGTGTGCATGCCAGTCCATAAGTTGTGCAAGAGATTTACAACAAAATAACGTTGCAATCGTGGAATTATTGGAAAATGTTGTAAAACTTTGCATGGAATGGTTGCCCCTTGCAAATCATCTCTATATCGACAAGTATCACAAATGGGACATTTCTTGAGTTATTCGTACCTTCTTCGATATAAAATACAATCTTTTGGACATGCATGATATTGCTTGTAGTCCATCCCGATGTTAGACAACATCTTTCTTGCCTCATCTCTTGTCTCAGGCATGACATTCCCTTCTATGAGAATTTTGTTTTTCAATAGTCTGTACATGACAAAGAAGTCATTGTAAAAAAATTATTACTAGATGTCCAAATTATAAATTTTGTTTCAAAGCAAAAATGACAAGTAGATGAAAAAAATTTACTCAAATAATAATATGAGGCCTTGGTCACTCCATCTATATTTGGCTTGAAGATTTAATAGAAGTAGAGAAGTCGCCAAACGAGATGTCTTTGCTCCAGGATACAATGCGGTCTTTGATTCTTCTCGCAATTTCTTTTCTTCTTTAGACAAAAGTGCCTCCTCATCTTGTTCATTGTGTCTAGCTGCACTATTGTTCTCGTACATATCATCCAACATGTCTCCCATGACTTCAACTTCATCATTCATTGGAAGCTCATTTTCATCGTTGGAACTTGTTTGCGAAGAAGTAGATCTAGATGAGCTAGATTCAGATGCATTAGTCTCTTGATTGATGTGCTCATCAATTTCCATCATCTCTTTTAAGCCTTGACGTAGATAACGAGGTAATTGCTTTACATGGGGACCATTGTATTGCATTCATCGTCTACGTCGACCATTACGAGGATTATTGTCTCCAACGCTAAATGAGGATGAAGAATCCTATATACCAAAATAACAAGAAGTAGGTTGAAACAATGCTTGATAAACATTTCCTCCCAATACTTGATGGATCTAAATGTTGCATATGAATATAAATTACCTCTTTGTTTATAAAGTATGAACATACCAATGTATCTATTAGACCATTTTTCTTTTCAACTTGTTAACATTCAATGAACTCAAAGAATTGCACGCTTCTACATATTTACATATTTAAGAATTTCATATTCATTAGCTTTCACTTATTCTCTTATGTAAACATCTAGGCAAATGACAAATAATGATTCTAACATTCAACATATATAATGACACAAACCAAATACAATCAAATGCATGGATTATACATCTTTACATATCAACAAAATTTAAATCTTCACATTTGACTTATTGTCTTTTGCAAACATTTGGGTAGAGGACGGTTGAAACTATACTTGATGAACAATTCCTCCCCCAAACTTGATAGATCTAGTGGCACAGACCATTACATAAGTGCCCTTTACATTCCTAGTAAAATATTCTTCTTTTCCATTGGTGCGTTCTTCAAAATCGCAACTCGTCAATAGTGGCTGGCCAATGGAACTATATATATATGCAGCAATGTTTCCATGCACATCTGGACGTCCATCAATGTATGTACGATTTGCCCTTGAGATGTTGCCTCCTTGCATGCGTTGCTCCTCTAAAGAACAAGCATTTGAATTCAAGCCATATACTTGCATCCTCCATTATTGACGACACAAAGCATGCCAATCACCCCAATTGTATTGAGGTCCTGCATATGGCATCAATGTCACAACACTATTTAGAGGGACCTCAATACTACACAATGCAAAAAGGCCCAAACCAGCCTCAAGAAAGTGTTCACTAGGCATGATCATGTACATTTGACCCCAATACGTAAATGGTGTTCCATTTAATGGTAATGGTGATTGGAATGGCCAACACAAATATCTACTTCTAATGAAGGTTTTTACTAATGGTTGCAAGCTAGGTGGAGGAGGAAGGTCAGACAAAGAACCTAGAATGTCTTTTGACACATCAACAGTGCATAGTAATTTGCAATTATCTTTCATACTAGTCATAATACATCCAAGACGTGTTCTCTTTTTTAAAGGGAAGGTCAAGTTTGTGGAACTCACGTGGAGTATCGTGGAGGACTCATGTGCAACATCCAGGATAGGTGTGGTTGGGTGTAGGGAACGTTCTAGAGATTTGGAGACATGGATTGAATCACAAGGCATTGATGAACTAATTATATCATGCAAGGAGTCATCATCAACAAGAGCATCATCTAAGGCCAATGACGATCCAAAATCAATATTCATGTGATTTATCCTATCAATAATATTTTCGATCTATCTTGCAACTCTTTTCCTTGAAACCAACTTATGTTCCTTCTTCTACAAAAGTTGAAAATGTTAGATGTATCAGTCTCTCTCTCTCTCTCTCTCTCTCTCTCTCTCTCTCTCTCTCTCTCTCTCTCTCTCTCTCTCTCTCTCTCTCTCTCTCTCTCTCTCTCTCTCTCTCCTCTCTCTCTCTCTCTCTCTCTCTCTCAAGCATGAAACATAAATTGATATATAACACAAACCGTAAACCACTAGCATGAAACATACACACGCACACACACAAACACACACACGCACAGACACACCCACTAGTCACACTCACCCTAAACACACATGAAGAGAAAAATAGAGAGAACATTATAGAGTGCTAATCAAAACTCCCAAACTACATGATTATATCCTACTCTAGAATGTCACCACATGCTCTCTCCCTGTGGCGTTTGGGCTTTTTTGTGGAGCTCATCTTCCAACAAAAACATTTGAATCATGCCTTTAACAGAAAAAAACAAGGGCTATACACCTTCCTCGAATTGGGAGTGTTGGTTAACTCTCTCTCTCTCTCTCTCTCTCTCTCCTCTCTCTCTCTCTCTCTCTCTCTCTCTCTCTCTCTCTCTCTCTCTCTCTCTCTCTCTCTCTCTCTCTCTCTCTCACGTGAATGAGTCTATTATGGGTGATTGGATATGGAAATCAAGATTAACTACATCTAATCATTCTATTTGGATTTTTTCTTTTAGAAGCAAGTGAGAGATTAATTTCATCTAATCATTCTATTTGGATTTTTCCTTTTAGAAGCAAGTGAGAGATTAACTTCATCTGATTATTCTATTTGGATTTTTCCTTTTAGAAGCAAGTGAGAGATTAACTTCAAAGTATCGTGGCACTCATCCTATCGCTCAATATTTATTGGCCAAAGGGTCAAAGATTAAAGCATTCCAAAAAACACTTTAAAGAGTTTACCTCTCGTACTCTTGGATTCTCTGTGTGCATTCCATTGGCCCAAATATGATCGTTAACAATCCTCCTTGTCCTAATTCTAAGGCCTTTGCATTGTGTACATGTACATGGTATCCTCTCATCATATTCTGGTTGAAACTGGTCCAATAATCCAATTGCAAATTGCACAAATTCTTTCAGTGTCATTCAAGTGAAAATTGACAAATTTTTATATGTGACGAATTGTTACATGTGACAAAAATTGAAAAAATAAGTCTTTGTACATTTGGTGCATTTGCAACCTTCATCTGTGATGGAGTGGTGTCTTGGCTTTCCGAGCAATATACTATATCACAATTCTCAACCAAATCGGAGTACATCACTGTTACAAATAAAAAAATTATGACATAAATCAATATACATACATGTGATGGATCAATAGGCGGTCTACGTCGACTGATGGAAGAGCTTGAAGATGAATCAATCAATAGTTGTTCATTGTACTTTAGTCTTGCTTGTTCCTTTTTCTGTGATAGAGCTCAATTCTTTTTTCTTTCTCTAAATCACGTGGAGGTACGATAATTTTCCTAGAATTCATAATTTTAATCAAATGTCATTGTAAGAATAAATTTTCAAGAAAGCTTATACACTCATATTCAAATAACAAATAGAGTGTAATTGATGT
This sequence comes from Diphasiastrum complanatum, assembly GCA_029204225.1. Classification (NCBI taxonomy): domain Eukaryota; kingdom Viridiplantae; phylum Streptophyta; class Lycopodiopsida; order Lycopodiales; family Lycopodiaceae; genus Diphasiastrum; species Diphasiastrum complanatum. The sequence goes on along the minus strand of MU836438.1, from coordinate 10,837 downwards.
CAATATTAATAACAATATATACCTGCTGTTGCGATCATGAGATGAATCGCTATCTGATGATGATGACATCATCGATGACATATACACACTGTAGCCAGCCACTTTATACCACATCATAAGTAATCATTATGAGACCATATGTACTGAACAAATATAATAAAATTTGTTAAAGACATGCCAACATCTAATCCATGTATATTCTACTTATGCTTAATGTAGATGTAATATTTTAGGGGAACATTGTTATCAAGAAAATTGCTTGGATGGGACAACACATGATAAGCAATCAAAATGAGATTCATACTGACAAATGTTAAACATCAGTAGATAGTGCACGCAGGCCTATCTCAACTAATTTAAAGACCACATAGCAGTCAATGTTCGAAGCCTTCAGTTTGAACTCTTGTCCAAGATGAGTGATGATCTCACTCAATCTTTCTTTCAAGATGGAATGATCAAAATCAAACAATCAGTCATATCCACTCAATCACTCATTTGATTAATTAATACTTGGCTCGAGTTAGTAAGGGATAAATCTCTTTGAATTGGCCTAGTGTGCCATGGTATTTCTTCATGACGAGCAATATGCATTCGCCCTTTCTATCTATGGTTGCTTTGTATGCAAGATGATGTTCCTCAAATCGAAAAGAAAGATGAGCAATTGGACAATGTCAATCAATCATATACTAGATAGCACACCATTAATCAACATCTTTATTACAATGCTAAATGATATTTCAACTAATTACTATGATTCCATATAAGGTTATATAGGTCACACACCAACAACTAAAAAGATATATCATATAGGTCACATATCACTAAGGTCCTCAATATAACATAAATGCTTCTGATCATGAATCTAAATGATCCCATGCAACCATTTAAGAGGCCACATGACAAAAGCAAAAATTTTCTATTTGGCCATATAATTATGTCATCAAATTATATCAAATCTATGACACCTAGCTTATTAATAAACTAAATGTTTTATGACGAGGCCGATTTGACATAATATTATTTCATAAAATCTCAAAAAAAAACTTGTCAAATTACTTGTTTAATAATAATATGTACTATTTCTTATCTCATGATTTTGGCTTGTCTGTCAAATCTCAAGAAAAATAAAATTTATAACATTATAAAACTAGTTTTAACAAATAAATACTACCATAATGATCTTTGAATTGATTTTTTTTTATCTTCCATCATATTAAAAAATATATTTTATGTAAAATCCTACAATAAAATATTCTCATAAAATCTAGAAAAGATTATGAGAATATTGAATGACATTTAAAGCATGCAAGCCCATGTGGGAGACCATTTCATGTGTGAAGAGAGGAAAAAAAAACCGCATGGAACATCCACGCATGGATATCACATGGATTATCCATGCGTGGATGACTTGTGCGTGGATAATCCACGCGAAACCTGAATGCCAATAAAATAGCATTTTCGCGAGCATTCTTGCTCCTCTTCTTTTGCTTTCAAGTTTTATAGGTTTTTGCTAATCTAGTGTTTAGTGTTCTTGCTTGTTATTGCTCTTCCAAGCTCTATAGATCTTGCTTGCTTGCTTGCTTGCTTGCTTGCTAGTGATCTTGCTCTTGCTATTGCTTGCTCTATTGATCTTGCTTGGTATTGATCTTGCTTGTTCTTGCTTACTATTGATCTATTGCTTTCTTGTCATTGCTTACTCTTCTAATCTAACAGTCTTCACTACTCTTTCACTCCCATTTTCCACTACTTTCTAACTTTTAAAGTTTTTCTTTGCTACAATGTCTTCAAGTGGTAGGTCAAGTGGAAGGTCAAGTGGGAGACCATCTAGGAGAAGAGCTCGTGAGGAGCCCAAAGAATATAATCTATCTCCTCAACAAAGAGATAGAATAAAAAATCTTGTGTTATCTTCTTTGGGTGAATCATCCGAGAGAAGAGCTTCCGAAGATGCCCTTTCCCAGGAATCGTGTAGTGTGTATTATGATCTTAATCCACATGGTGGAGTTATAAAAAAATATGCATGGCAATGTAGTTCATGTCCATTTCATGCGTGATTTAGTTGCTTTATATTTGGGTAAAGATTACATGATCAATTGGTCCTCCCCAATCGCTTGAAGACAAAAATAAAATAATAGAGACTTTATATTCTGAATTCCCTCACTCCAATGCTTTTAGTAGGACTTGGGCCTTGAATACAATGTGACAGAGCAATATTATCTTAGTTTATTTTGTCTACAAAATCCATCTCATAGATTCTAATGATTTCAAAGCTATAATAAAGTAGAATCAAAGTGACGCTTGTTGCAATAGTATGATTCGAATTTGACAAGTGTAGTTATGCATTGAAGAGATGATCATTTTGTAGAGCCTAATAGTTGCATTTATCTAATGTTGTTTTCTCTACCTGGCATTCTTCCTTTCTCCCATCATGGTATCCGAGGCTTTTCTATATTGATTCCAATTAGAACGTTGCATAGTAATAGTCTTATGATCTTATCGAATATTGTCTTTCAATCTTAGGTTGTTGACAGATCAAACTATCTATTTTGGATTCGAAACAAAAGGCAATTGATGAGAAGAGCCGTGAGGAATCCCAAGAATCCCACGAAGCCTGGATGGTGCTCCAAAAGGGATTGGAGGAAGGTGAAAGGGGAATTGTTGCAAAACAATCTCCAAAAGTATGAACAACAACGTAGGGCCGCCGCCGAGAAGCTCTTAAAACATGGCCAAGTCACTTGGGATCGGGAGGAAGGGCAATCTAGAGGCCCAATTTGTAAGTGCAATATTTTTTTACTATGATTCTATTTTTGTAGTGAGATTGTTAATGTTTTTATTGCTAAACTATATTGTATGCTAAACTATATTGTATTGCTAAACTATGTTTTTTTGTTGAATGTAGCTTAGTTATTTTGGAAGACGCTATGTCCGCGCGGAGTACAAACAAGGTTACGATCATGATTATGTCGGCCTTAAAGCTTTTATGGAATCCCATAGATTGTTTCCAATCATAAACTATTAACCTTTATTGTTTTGTGATTGTTTACTTTGTGGTTTACAAGTAAGTTTAATCTCAATTTATTGAATCTTTGATTCTATTTTGTAGAGAGGCTCTACAACTTCAAACGTTTGTGATGTGGGAAAGAAAATGTAGAAAACTTTGAAGAGCAAAATGTGGAAGAGATCGTGAATGAGAGCGAAGGGGAGTTTGAAGATGTGGACACAATGGTACACTACAAGATGAGGAGGCGAGGAGGAGGAAGTGATAATGAGTAGAGGTTTTTAATTAAATGTAAGGGCCTTGTAGAAGACAATGTAGGAAGGGAGAATTTATTCTCTCATCAATGTACTTTTTTTAAATCAATCAATTTTTTGGCACCACATCATTCTTGCAAAATTTTTGAATGCATATATTTTTAATTCATGAATGCAAGTGTATAGTCTATTGAATGCACATCTATTGAATGCAAATGTATCTATTGATGTATTCAATGCAATGTATAGTCTATTTAATACACATCTATGGAATGCAAATGTATCTATTGATGAATTCAATGCAGTGTTTCTATTTTAGCACATGATTTGCATGCTAGAATGCATAATAAAAAGCAATGGAAAGCACAATGGAAAGTAACGGAAACCACAATATAATGCATCAATAGATAACACATTATAACTAAATACCAAATGAATCAAAATAAATGCGAATTTACCTTTACTATTGTATCTCCATTGTTTTGCAATCTTTGCTTTTCCTTTTGCATGCACTTGATCTTTCAATCCTTTGCAATGAAAGTTCTTTTTTCATTTTTCATATCCAAGCCTACATCAAAAAAAAAAGATCTTAAAACTTATGATCACAAAACACATACTTATAACATCCATCAATGAACTAAAACCCCTAAACACTATCAATCTTCTCACTCACATTCATCACCATCTCATCCTCACTCTCATCTATACTCTCTTTTTGTCTCTCTCACAACAGAAAAAAGAAAGTCGATCTCTACTATAGGAGTGAACCACATTTTGGTTCGCACCAAATGTTTTTTTTTGGTCAAAAAAATTTGCGTGGATAATCCATGCAAAATCTAGAAACTTATTTGTGTGAATATCGTGTGGATATAAAAAAAAAATTATCCACGCGGTACGACGGCCCCAGCTCTCTGGATTTCGTGTGGTTTATCCACGCGAAAGCCGAGCCCTTTTTTTCAAAAAGTTTACTATGGCGTAGACTATCCACGCGTGGATTATCCATGCAAAATTAAATTTCCTATTTTCGGCTCCGACGTCGGAGGTTTGCCTGGCTACCAGTTGTCGGAGTTGGCATGGATAATCCACGCGTGGATAATCCACGCAATTTAAATTTCCTGACATCCGGCCGATCTGCTACCGAAAATGACACTTGCATGGAACATCCATGCATGGATAATCCATGTGCCCATATCCACGTAGATATCGACGAAATTAAGCTCACAGTTGCCTCCTTGAAATCATAACTTAGACAACCAATTTATTTGAAGGAAGCCTACAACGGACAAATCCATGGCTCTATACACCAAGAAGAAAGACAAATGCAGCAGCAATAGCAGAAGCTTCACACTCAAGGTGAGCATGGTGGATCGTGCAAGAAGCTTTTCTGCAGATATTGCAAGAGAGCCAATAACGACATCAAGGAGTGTTGTATCCGGATCTACAACAAGGCAAAGAAGCAACAACAACAGCAACAACTAGACTCCTCCAATGCGACAGAATTCAAGGAGCAAGGCACACACTTGTTAATGGCAGCAGCGAAGATTGTGATAGCTGGTTCCTAGACAACGACGCTACCCAACACATGACCCTCTCGCAAGGAATCATTTATCGAGTATGCAACTTTATAGCAGAAATCAATTCATCTACCTCGGAGATTCAATTCATCTACCTCGGAGTTCAAGCACCATACACGTGGGAAGCAAAGAAACAATGACGATTACCTTCAACAACGATCTATCTATTTGTGTTCCTAACGTCCTTCATGTTCCTCAGTTATCAAAGAACCTGTTATCAGTCTTTAAGATAAACTGATGAGAGCTACATTGTTACTTTCTCATTTGAGTAGTGTACAATACTCGAGGAAGATACTACTCTGACTACGTGCACTAGAGTCGAAAATCTTTACGTACTCTCTAATTCAGTTGCATTAGCTAGTATCTTTAATGAAAATGTAAACGACAGTTGCTGTTCTGTGGCCATAGTCGATTTGGACAAATGAGTACAAGGTCACTTTCTTATATGCATTGCAATAATTTAGTTGATGGACCGAAATTCCCTTCTTCATCAGATAGAAAATCTTTCTGTTGTAAATCATGCATCTACTGGAAAGCACTCTAGAAGCTAAGTTTCCAGAATCACATTCCATCAAAACAAAACCATGTATTGGATCTTGTACATAGCGATCTTTGTGGTCCAATGCCCCAATCCGGTTCTAGTAGGAGATGCAATCTATTTTACCACTTTCATTAGATGATTATCTCTAGATGGTCTACAATCATGTTCATTAAGCATAAATCTGAAGCCTCTAACGAGATGTCCGACTACATGGCTGACATGGTATTAGAAGACAGTTCACAACTTTGTATTCACCTCAACAGAATGGGATTGCAAAAAGGAAGAATCAAACACTTCTCAACTCAGCCAGATCCATGCTACATCAAACACACCTACTTGTGAAGTTCTGGACAGAAGCTACTACCACAGCCTGTTACGGTGCAAAACAGATCCCAGCACCAAAGCCCGTCAACAACAAATCTCCTAATGAAGTTTGGCATGGGCACAAGCTAGTGTTAAGCCATTTAAATATCTCTGGTTGTATATGTTTTGTTCACATTCCTAAACAGCTTAGGAAAGCTGGATCATAGCACAAATAAATGTATTTTTATTGGCTATCCTGATGAACATAAAGCTTATAGCTATTTTCAACACCTTTGCCCCTTTTTTCGCATTTTCCCGAAAAATGTGAAGAGAGAAAATGTTAGCAAATTTCAGAGAATCCTCAGATGTCGAGCCAATCTGAAACACAGAGCATCTCTCACCCAAGACCGAGGAGGTCTCAGACGGAGGAGAGTAGAAGAAGCTGAGAGCCGAGCATGAGAGCCATGGATTACTAGCTAGGATGACAGATTATTTCTATGTGAGCCTACATGGTGAATCCCAGAGAAGGAACGATCATGCAGAAGCTAGAAATATTTCTAGGCAATGTAAATAAGTGTAAACCCCTCTCGAATAAATTAGAGTAAGCCACCGTTTGATGGTGACCTCTAGTAAAAGGGCTATTTCCACATGTAATTTCTAAATTATTGCCACTTAGGCTTCACATGGGCAGCCCTCTTGCTCTATTTTAAGGGCCCCCCCCTCTCTTGTGAGGGAGCTTTTATTGTATTGTCATTTCTCTAGCATGAATAAAGAAGATCCTCCACAAGTTCTTGACAGGGGAGAAGCTCCTTGTTCATGGCTATTGTCTTGAGTGAAAATTCATATGTAACATACTTTGATTCTTGTTGTGGTTGTGGATTAGTTACATTTCTTGCTTTCTTCTCTGAAATGTGGAATATAGATGTGGATTAGCTTTCTTGTTTCTTGTTTATGTAATGTTAGCATGCAGGTAAAACTATTAGGTTGAGATTATGGATCTGATCTTGCATATTCACCAACAACCCTGTCCTTGATTGTTTTTTGGGTAATGCTTAATCTGTGCTTGAGCAAGGATTGGTTACATGGCAATGTAAATGCATGTAGATTGGACTAGAAGAAATTGTTTCATCCCACTGACAGGCTAGAGAATTCAAACATCGAACTGACAAATAATCTGTCTAGAAACAGTTCTAAACAAGTGGACCCAACTGCCCCAGGCATAGAGAAAATCACCGATGACACAGAATCCGAGGACTCAGATTTTGATGATGGGAGCTCCACCTCACATGCAGCCTTTCAGCAACACTCATCACCCTCACACATCATTGACGGGGGTGATGGAGCAACTACATCTTCCGCAACAGTAGACACGGGCACAACAACCCAAGTAGTGCCACCAGACCAAGCAACAACCCCACCCCTATAGATTATGATGCCAACGTGGCCACACTCACCGGAGGCACATTCTTTGGGGGGGGGGGGGAAGAGTGGGGAGTACCATTCCCCAAGACACGGGAGCGGCCCAGCAATTATAGGCCCAATACCCACAAGCCCAGCAAGTCCATACTTTGGACACATCACAATATTTTGATGTTGCTAACCTAGTGGAGATCAGTGATCAGGAGGAAGTCTGCTGATCTCTCCACTAACTACCACCACTGTTTCTACTAACATTGTTTCTCCACTCCCTCCACTTCCACCTTCATTCCCTCCACAATGTTTATTCTTTGGATTAGCTTCGCCAACCCACACCTATGATCAATACCCAAACGTCACTAATCTTGAGAAGCTCTCTGAAGTAGCTAAGCGTTCAATGATCGGCCTATCTGAAACGAGCTACCATATGCATTGGTTAGTAAGCCAACACCAAGTGCTCAAGACTAAGGTCTAGTACTAGAGCCAAGAGATCGCACAGTTGGCTCAAAAAAAGAAAAAGAGTCAGATGAAATAAGATCCGGCCAGACAGAAGATCACATTGGAAGAGGTCCAGCAACAACTGAAGCACCAGATGGCTCTCCAGGCCCATAGGCCACAGCCATCCGGATGGAGAAATACGTGCGGCTAATCCAGAAACGAGAAGCCGAGAAGAAAAAACTTTGAAAATATCATGGCCAAGTAGGAAAAGATCATCCTTGAGTCTCAGAAGCAGCTAGAAGAAATGACAAAGGCCTTGCAGCAAGTCTTGGACAATGTGAACCAATTGTGGGACACAGCGGCAAGGCCCAAGTAGGTGCTTCTAGGAAGAAACCACGGGATGATGATGGAGATGATGGAACTAACAATAACGATGGGCAAACCCGACCATAAGATGGTAGCTCAGGATCGGGTAGCCAGAGAGCCAAAGCTGCTTCCGAAGCTTCCCCTTCTCCCTCAAACTTTTAGCCTCTTTTCTTATTCTACATTTAATTTTTCTAAAACATTTATTTACACTTACCTTGTCTCTTCACTTTCCTCCTCTCCACCACCTCCTAGTAGAATATTGGGCCCATCTAAAGGTCCAGCTAACACGTACAAAGCTCGATGGTACGAGTTCCTACAATAGCTCCGCTCTCCCAGTGCGACGAACAATTTGTTAAACCCACCTGACCCTCCGAAAACTAACACTAACATCGGGGTGATGACGACTTCCTGGCAGATCTGCCAAAAACCAGAAGATTTTCGCCCAGGCAAGATACGGACGCAGTTGAGCCATCTACAAGTGAGTAGGCTAAGGAAAAATATATGGGCACTAAGGCCCTGGATGACTATTTGGCAAGGCCACCACAACGACATAGGGCAGCGTCTCCTACCAGGCCAAGGAGTAAGATGGCAGATACCAAGGAGTCAAAAAGCTTGAAAGGAAATATCCTTCAAACATGAGTGGAGACAGAGAGGAAATTGATCAAAGCCAATACTCCACAAGAGTTGAGATCATTGCGGCACTGCAACCGCAACCTGAATGGCAGAATAAAGTTCTAAGGGATAGTAGGCAGTTGTAGGAATACCTAAGGGCACCGGCATGGAAAAGAACTAATCTCTTCTACATGCCACTCAAACAAAGAAATCTGTGGCCTGTAGAGCAACCATGGGTCGAACTGGTAAACTGGTCAGTGATTCCAGGAATTTCAGACAATATCTCCCTGAATAACTTGAGGCTACAGTTGTTGGATTTCGGGCACAAATACAAGACCAACGCCGATCTGTGCATACAAAAAAACATCGAGTATTGTCGATCGATGGCCTTTCTGATGCAGTAAGAATATTTTTGGGATCATGGCTTGGAATCAACAAGGATCAATCCCAACGAGGCCCTCCAATCGGAGGAAGACTATGAGATGATGGCCCGACTTTACTACAGAGTGGCCTTCATGTCGTCGTGATATGTCACGATGATAGAACACTGACAAGAAATGGGCTTCATCGAGAAGATACGTGAATAACTAGGGTCGCTAAACTATGGAAGTAAGCTCTGCTTCCAAGTATTCAAAGCCCTAGGAAAAAAATGAGCGAGCAAAAACAAACCACAAGGTGAGGGGCGAGTAGGACTTGCAAGAGGTTCTCAAGAGGGCTGGAATGTAGCGGCCATTAGTTAGAATCAAAGTAGAATCATTGTGCTATTGTACTGTGGGTCCTATCAGTGGATAAGGATCAGTTGGCCATGCCACGAGGCAAGTCGACGGGACACGCGTCCGCCAACGACAACCTGGGTCATGCATGGGTTGCCTGAGTGAACAACTATATGTACAGTGTAATTTTGTTTTGAAAAATACAGTTGCTATGTGAGCTTGTTGTGGAGAGTGTTTTATGTCTGTATTACTGTGTAGCATGATCTGTGTTCCTATGCAAAGGAAATTCTAAGTTGGTATCAGAGCGGTACAGGGAGTGTACACAGTACAGCATCGCCGTTGAAGAGAGCTTTGGGAGAACTGTCTTCTGGGAGTTCGAGGTTTATGGCGGGTTGAAGACGGAAGGAGAAACACTGGTGGAGAGAGTTTAGCACACAGAAGCTTGGTAAGCTTGAGACTGTGTGAGGACTCAAAGACAAGGGTTGTCGGCTAAATCAGAACCTCGGCAAACGGAATTTTAAATTCCGAAGCAGACTATTCGGTGTTTGCAGTCAGTGTGCAATCAATCGGACACTGTTTGACAAATGGATTGAAGCATCAGCTTTCCAGTGGTAGGGCGACCTCAGAGCAATTGATTTGGCCAGCTAGAGAGCTGTGAAAAGCAAGCCAAGATCAAAAGTTGCAAACAAAACCCTGGTCAAGGGTTTGGAAGCCTAAATACTTGGTTTTCTCTCTATTCTGAACTGTTTTGGTTGCTGTGAAATCTCAGAGAAGGGCATCCTAGCAGTACGAATCAGACCTGAAGTGGCCATGGACAGCCGCAAGCAATACAACACGCTGGATCTACGAGAGCTGGGTGGCCAAACCCTGTAGCCATAGCTTGAAGCTCGTGAAGGAGAAGGAGGCCGTGAGGAGGCTGTCGTGCGCAGTGAAGGGAGTGGAGCTGTAGCACTCCGAAGTGTCCAGCGGCTGGAGTACCCTGTTTCAATGTTTTGGAAAGATAACAGCTATAGGATTGAGAGTAGATACGGATCGACGGTTGAGATCGCGCTACTTAAGATGAATATCTACAGTTGGATCAAAGTCGACCTTTAGATGGAGTCTGAAGGGCAGTTGAAGAAAGCAAAGAGGCTTTGAAGTAATTATAGCCATTCAACTTCGATAAAAATTTTCACATTCAAAGTTGAGTTGGGTCCCAAGTTCATGAAGTGTGAAGTTTCTTCACTCTGAAGAAACAGTTCAAAAATGAGAAAAGTCCCTATTTTTGGGTCCTTTGTCTGTTTTACCCAAACGAAAGGCTATAACCTCCAAACGAAGGGCACCCAGACTGTATCTACAAGTAGTACAGCAAAACAGAGTGATTGCAGTGGAGAAAGTGTTCGGAGTGCGCCAAAAGTGATTTCACCATTCCACTAGGCACGTAGTTGGGAGTTGACGACTGAGTGCATTTCGGAAGGCGACGCTGATTTGGCTATCAAATTGGTGGAAAAGCGGCGAGTGTCTAGTAAGGAAAAAAGTGCAGGTCATTATTTTCAACTTCTGACATCATTGTTGGCCTCGGCATACTGTTTTTAGCCTATGACAGAAGTTTCAGCAATAATTCCATTATGGCAAATTCAAAGCAT
>MU836437.1:0-29079 GCA_029204225.1 Diphasiastrum complanatum | reverse complement strand
TCACAAATTGTCGCAATTTAACCAGAATGTCTTATTGCTGTAATGGGTTGACATTCTCAAAATTTGGAGAGCTCTCAGTAGCTTCACAACTCTGCATGCATGAGTGCTTCTCGCGTGTCTTCTTTCTTATTACTTGTATTTTGCCATTGACGGTTTCACTTCTAGTTCTAGGCAGATTCTAACTTCTGGGAGGTTGTATCCTCCATATTGCTTCTGGGTGTTTCTATAGTTCTTCTCTCAGTTGAAGTTTCAGTCTCAAGGAAAACCTTTGATCTACAAATTGCACAAACTTTGATTATCAGTCTCAAGGGAATGGATTCATCAAAAATTGGTGGTAGGAATAGTTTTGGATGGACGGTTTGGTAACGGTAAGAAAACATGATGAAGGCTTGGTGAAAGAATGAAGGAAATGATAGCTCTATAGTTGCAGCCTTGGACCCTTGCAATGTCGAGCTTTGACCACCACTTGCTGTGTGAGGAGCTTGCTTTATTTGCAGGTTCACGGTTGTCTTCATCTTTCATTTTCTGCAGCTCTTTCTTTTGATCCGTTACTTTTGGATCTCTTTGGGCTTCATAAGAGGGGATTCAACTATCATTACTCTAGAGATTTTCTTTTGATCAAGATTGATCTGACTCATGTTGCTTAAGTTTTGTCCTTTCCTTCTCAGCTTCTTGGATCTTCCTCTTTGGTTCTTCTAGCTGTTTCGTCTGCTTCTTAGATCTTCGTTTGGCTGATCTTCCATTGTAGGTGGCAGTTGGTCTCCATAGGACATTTGTAATGATCTATCAGCTTCTGCTTCAGTAAGACTATCAAAACTGGGGATTTCTCAGAAGAACAGTAACTGGTGATAAACAAACATATGGAAGGAAGGGTGGTGGTGACAACAGTAGATGGTGTGAATGATAGGCATAAGAGTGGATGTAGATGTATGGCAAGATGCTGGTTGAAGAAGGAGAGAATTTTCCAATGCCCGTGTTTCTCTTTTTGAAGGATCTTTGTCATGACTAGGGTACTTCTTATGATCAAGTCGCTTTGGATTGTCCATCTGTCTTCTTAGCCTTGTTGTTGTCGACTTTGGGTTTGTGACCTTGGTTGTTGATCTTGTTGGTGTTGTTATTGGCAGTGTAACTATTCCAATGGATCCAAGCAGATCCACTCTCTCCCCCCCAAAAAAATCTATTGGTGGGAATGTTGTTGCTGGTAAATGTTCATGCTCAGGATTGGATCGGCGTGTGGAACACGTAGTTGAAACTCGTTGAACATGCGACTGGACTAAAGATTGAACAAATTTTAACTAAAGTTGTTTCAATTTTGTTGTAGTTGACTCAAAGAATAATATGGCAATGAGATGCAGGAATCAACTCTAATTTGACATGGATTTTTCATATGTCTCAAAAATCCTAAATTGTTGTACAAGGGAATCTGAAGATGGATAGATGAATGAAAATGTGTGTTGGAGATGCTCTACAAAAGACTCTTGTGCAATAGCTATTCCTCAAGCAAAAATCAATCACACAAAATAGGTGATGAGAAACAAGGAAATAAACAAACGTTACAGAGAGTGAGAACTGTATAGCACTTGTCGAACAAAATTTGCATTCAACAACATTGATAATGTACCTTGATAGTTGCAATATTTCAGCTGTTTTGTAGAGTAATGTGACTTACTCTGACATGCCCTTGTCAAAACAAGGCAGGGTGGGTGACGCTAAAATCTACCATCATTGATAGCAGATGTTGTAAGTATAGCTTGAGATGCAGGTATTATTGAGGTACTATGTCCTGAGGACCTCTGTGAAGAAGACATTCAGAACTGAATCTCTATCTGGATTTCCGAATCCGAGAAATATTGTATTTTGTGGTTGTTTCGTTTGCAGTATCTGCAAAACAGCTTCTTCTTTGTCTGCGGATTCGACTGTTCCTTGTGTTGAGCTGGTTTCTGGTCTCGCTTTGATTGCTTTGGGCCTTTCTTCTTCTTCTGCTTTGTCTTGCTCTTGTTGATGTACAAGGCGTGAGAATCAGCTGAGGAAATCAAGGCTTCGTTCCTTCGTGTGTCTTCCTACAACAACATAGTAATGACTCTCGAAAGAGTCAATTCTGGATGAGTCATGATGATCATCACCCAGCTGTCGTAAGAACTTGACAAGCTTGTAAGAAGTTGCATCACTGCATGTTGATCATCTATGACAGATCCGACAACGACCATTTGTCTTAGCAGATTCTTGAATTGATTAATGTGAATCTGCAGAAAATCACCATTTGTCATATTGAGGGAGTAGAATTTCTTCCTGAGATGTATCTTGGAAGCTATATCTCGCACTTCGTGTAGTGTACTCAAGATGTCCCAGACTTCTTTTGACGTCTGAGCCTCGGATACATGGCCGATCTGGGTATCCGTGATGTTGAGGATGATCAGCGCGAAAGCTTTTCCATCCTTCAGCTTTCATCTGGCGATTGTTGCATCGTCTCTTTCGGATTTCCCTTCTACAGCTATAACAATGTCGTACAGTTCTTTTGCCATTAGTACAATTTTCATCTTAAATTTCCACAGATGGTAATTGGCTCCATCAAGCTTGTCCATGATAGGACTGAATTTCCCTTGGAAATCCATGTGTTAGAATTAGTCTAAGTGATTGGAGAAACTATCAGTGACTTGAGTATGAAAATCTGATATTTACTAAACAAGAAAATAATTACTCTATCGGCTAGTAGAGTCTTGTACTGTGGAAGCTTATCAAGCTATGAAAATAGCTCTAATACCATGTTTGGGAGAGAGGAGGATAATAAATGACAAACACGAACGAGAAACGAACTCAAACAAGAAACAAACGAGAAACGAACTCGAACAGGAAAATGTTTGTGCGCAGCGGAATAAGTTATACGACTCTCTCTGTAAGCATGACTACGCCTATCAGAATGATAGAACTTTAGTGATAGAAATCACGGTCATTCTAGATTACATAGCCAAACATTATTAGATGAAGTGCCAGAAGAATAATTTGTCGCGAATAGCAAAAAAAATTATATGTCACGAATGATTCGCGAAAAAGCTAGACTGTGCTCGACTGATAATTAGTCGCGAATGATTCACAAAAGATAAGACTAAATGTTAGTCATCTATTACTAGAAAGAACAGCTAGAAAGATCAGATAGAATGAAGAATAAGCATAGCAATATTAACATAGATCTGAATGTAGAACAATGAGCTATATCAGATTAAGTATATCATGTATACATGTCAGCACAATACAGTAGCGGACAAAACCGTGTGTCCTACAAAGCTTATTTCAATCTATAAAAAGAAATTTAAACCTTAATTCTTACAAAATGAAGAATCAATGCTCAGGGCATCTACTTCATTTATGTCTTCTTCTTCTGCTCTCTTCATCTCATCTCATATGAATGGTGTCCAGTATATGTATATATACATAATATTATAGGTGTGCAGATGTGAAAGTACAAGTGGATGTGATGTCTGTAGGAGATCGTGGGTGGCTGTCCAATTTGTTAGCACAACTGTGTGGGGTGAACGTAAAAAAAGGTGCAACGTCAGCCAATACTGAAGTGAATGTTGGTGATGATGCAAAAAGTGCGTCACTCTTACGAATGGCCTTAGGATAAGATTTACAGGGTGCCTTAGCTTTTAGGGCACCTTCGGCATTCTGTAAGATAGTGTCCTCTTTTCGTCTGTCACCATAACCTGTGTAAAAATACAGTGTCATGATTTTTTTGCCTATTATTCGTCTGTGTGAATTTGCATGTAAATATGCAGGCTGCGTGACAACGTTAGTAAATATGCAACAAAAATGGAGGCTGATTAAAAATGGGATTTAGGAGAGTAGAAGGAGTAAATCCAACACCCCCCCTTAATCTAGATCCGTGAATGCCTTGATCTTCATACTGAGCAATGCACAAAATTTGTTGTGTGCATTAACACTGAGTGTTTTTTGTGAAAATGTCTCCATGTCCTGTGTTTTGCAGTACGTTAAGCTTACCTCCCTATCGAGAACTTTGCCCCTGATGTAATGATATCTGATCTCAATGTGCTTACTCCTAGAATTAAATCTAGAGTTGGCCGATAAGGCAATAACACTTTGGTTATCGAAAAACAAAATTGTAGGGCTGTATTGATACAGATTGATGTCTAACAGCAAATTTCTCAACCAAAACACTTCCTTAATAGATTGAGAAGCAGCAATGTATTCTGCTTTAGTAGAAAAAAGTGCGATAGAGGTTTGCTTATGACTGTTCCACAAAATAGGACCTTTGTTGAAGAAGAATGTAAATCCAGATGTAGATTTACGATTGTCTGCATCTCCTCCCCAGCTTGCATCAGAATAGCCACTGAGTTGATGAAGATTGTCATTGTTGACATCTCCATAGCAGATGCACTGGTCCATGGTAGCTCAAATATATCTCATGACTCGAATAAGAGTCTTCCAATGGGTAATGCCAGGATTAACCATATATTGGTTGAGTGAGCTTACATCAAAAGAGATATCTGGTCTTGTACAGACCATTGCATACATAAGAGATCCAAGTATCGATCGATATGGATATTCTCTCATCTACTCCTCTTCCTGCTTGGTTTGGGAACATTGGTCCTTTGACAAATGCAGGCCTGGATCCATTGGTGAGCGAGCTAATTTACAATTCATTAAATTGTATTTGTTAAGAACATTGTGAAGATACCTTTGTTGAGAGATGTAAATCAGTCGATTTGCTTTATCTCTGCGGATCTGAGTTCCAAGACAGAAGTAAGCTTCGCCCAGATCAGTCATGTTGAATTTTGAGAACAACATCTATTTTGCATCCTTGACCATTTTGGTATTGTTGCTGAAGAGCAACGTATCATCAATGTACAAGGTGATGATAATGAGGGATTGTTGTACTGACCTTGAATAAACGTTGCAATCAGCAGTGCTTGGTTTGAATCCTTGTTCAATGAGGAATGTGTTGATCTGAAACCAAGCTCTGGCAGACTATTTCAAGTTGTATAGTGCCTTGTGGAGTTTACACACATGATTCTTCATGCCTTCTAGAATGTATCCTTTGGGCTGGATCATGTAGATATTTTCTTGTATAACTCCATTTAGATAGGCTGTTTGTACATCAAGTTGATGTACTTCAAGGTCGGCAGTTGCAGCATAAGACAGGAGCATTCGGAATGTTTGACAAATGGACTAAAAGTCTCACTGTAGTCAACATTCGGGATCTAGGTGAATCCTCGTGCTACCAGTCTGGCCTTCCTTCGATCAAATGCTCTATTGGCATTATATTTGATCTTAAAGATCCATTTGCAATCAATGATATTGCAGCCAATGGGAGCTTTGACTAATGACCATGTCTGATTCTTGATCAGAGAGGAATACTCTCTGTCCATGGCTTCTCTCCAGAGATTAGAGTCTGGTTGGCTAAGTGTCTCTTCGACTGTCGTCGGTTCCTACATTAAGAGACAGACAGACTCAGGAGTATACCTTGTGGGCTGTGTGCACACTCGGCTTGATGTTTTGGAGGATTCGACTGATGAACTGTTCCTGGGACTTGTTGCTGGGTAGCAGCAACATCTTCGTCTGATTCGTTGTCTCAAAGTGGGTCGACAATAGACACGCCTGAGCCAGAAGCTTGGACTGTTGTATCAATGGCAGGTGATAGAGATTCTTCTCGAGCAATATCCCTACCTTTGAGATCGACGAACTGATCCTCGATAAAGACTGTATATGTTCTACCAGACGTACTCGAAAATCTAAGCATGACTCTAGTGACAGTGAAGATGAATCTAAATCTGAATCTAGTTTAAGTTTTCCAGTTCTGATTTTGATTCTAGTGACTCATCAGACACAGAAACCGATGATTTCGATCGAAGAAAGATACGAAAGTCTAAATGAAAAGAAGATGGTAAAAACCATGAGAATAAGGCTTCAACTTCTAAAGTTGAAAAGCTTTGGAGAAGTAACATGGCTGACCTTAGTAAAAAATTTAACGATCTGAAAGTTCAAATTTCAAAAGTTGCAGACAAGAGACCAAACGCTTCTTCTTTGAACTTAGCACTTTGGTGTACAAAGTGTGGTACATCTGGACATTCTAAAGAAGAGTGTAGATATGCGAAGGTGAAATATGTTGAAGATCCCTCTCACGAAGTCTTTTTATATATCAAGATGATGCAACTACAAATTATGTTCAAGGTATTGTAGCTTCATTCCAACAAGGCAAACCAAAGTTTGCACCAAAGAGACACAACCCGCCAGAATTTTATGGCCCTTCTAGTTTGAATAAATCAGTTTCGGGAAACTGTTACAATTGTGGTGAACCTGGACACTTTTTGTCGGACTGTCCATAGCCGCGAAAACCGATCGGATTTATTCCTTTCTATTCAAACTATAAGGAGTTAGGCCACAAGTATCCAGACTGTCCACAACCATTGAAACTGTGTCCAAAGTACCGTTATATTGCTACTACTGTTGCTACTGCTGATACGAAACTAAAATCTTCGGCTGATGTTATTGTGCAGAAGGTTGATGTCATTGAACCTAAACAGTCAAAGCTAGTTGACCAATCTTGGCCTGGTGATGTCGAGAAATTATTTAAAGTGACTACGAGAAACAAAAGGTCCTCGAAACCTGACACAAAAGTACCTTCAAAGGAACGAATGATGTCCTCAAAACAGAAATCTTCAACCAAAGCAATAACAAAAGAATATCTTGAAGCTGATCCTGATTATGATCGTGATGCAGCTAAGTTATTTTCAAAGGATATTTCTGTTGAAGCAAAAGAAATTATTAATTTTGAGATACAGATAGTTGTTGTAGAGAAGAAAGTTACCTTTGATGAAGGGGACATGGAAATCATGAAGACAAAACTTTTGGAGGCTATTATCGACAAGCCTATCTCGAAAGTGAAGATGAAAGACTATGATATTGTCACTGATATTGGTTCACTTCGTCCTAACATTACTTTCAAGCAATTATAGGGTGACAATAATCACTATCGTTAGCAGTTGAAAAGTCTTTCTGCTCCTAAGAAGAAGAAGCTAATTTCCTTGCCAGATGTTGGTATATTGTCCATTGATCTAGGAGATCTTGGTGTGCCAGAAACCGATGTTACAATTGGTGGATGTTTAAATGAGAAAGTGTTGATTGATTCAGGTTCAAGTGTCAATATAATAATTGAAGACATTGCTCGTGCCCTGGGGTT
The DNA here is from genome assembly GCA_029204225.1 of Diphasiastrum complanatum. NCBI lineage: Eukaryota > Viridiplantae > Streptophyta > Lycopodiopsida > Lycopodiales > Lycopodiaceae > Diphasiastrum > Diphasiastrum complanatum. The sequence continues at coordinate 21,884 of MU836437.1, read as the reverse complement.
GACAAATATTTAACCAACCCAAAGAAATATCAAATTGGCCGATTCAACACGAAGAAAGTCTGTTGGTGAATTAAATGACGTGACAGTGTATATACAAGCCAAGTCTTTTACAATGAATTTTATTGTTATCAAGCCACTTGGTTTGTCATCATATTCCATTTTAATCAGATTACCTTGGCTTTATCAAACTAATGCAAGTGTACACTGGAAGTCTAGAGAACTAAGATTTCGATTGGTGAGAAAAGTAATCATGGCAAACCAGAAGAACATGGAACCATGATAAATATGAAGGTGAGACTCTGGTGAGTGACACCAGTTTCACTTCAGAAGATTCTTCATATGATCTTAATATATTCCCTAAGACATCAGATATCGATGTAAATTATTTCAAATGTTACGAGAATAATGATTTATCGGAGGACGAAGAAGAATTCTTCGAAGTTTGCAGTGCAGATATTGATTTGCGCAAATCAAAAGCGGCAAACCAGAACTTTGAAAATTTTTGATGCTGATGATGAGGATACAAATGACAAATTTGAAGAATCTGAACAAGAATTTGGTGACAAAAATCATGCTAACAACAAGAATAAATTTGTGAAGTCAACTATACATGAGATTCATGGCCATATCCATGCCAGTACGACGGAAGGTATAATTCTATCTGATTCTACAGAGCTAATCAAACTTGCACCTAGAAAATATCTGCATGTTTCGAAGTCCCTTGGAGAGACTGGATTATCAAAATTTACTGAACTATTGAAAGGGTACCAAGATGTATTTGCTTGGTCGCTCGATGATTTGAAAGGAATATCTCTGGAATTTGGTGAGAACCGCATTGATCTTAAAGAAGACATGGTTCCTATTCGAGAGAGACAGTATCGTCTTAATCCAAAGTACTCTTTAATGGTAAAGGATGAACTCAACAAGCATCTTAAGGCAGATATTATCTATCTCGTCTTAAGTAGAGAGAAGGATGGAGCTTCAAGTTTGAAATGCAGATACAAGAAGGACAAGTCCAAGGAAAGGTGTTTCCTTTGTGGAAAGGTGAATGAGGCTTGGAGTCTCACAAGGACTTGCAAGATTTGTCTTCAAGAGTCCATCACAACACATGTCAAACCTTTTGAAATTTTTGATTTGGAAGTGCATTGTTTGGTTCAAGATGCAAAGATAGATGTCACTTTCATGAAAGTAACTTGGATTTATTTTATGTCCTTGGAAAGTATTTTGCTTGGAACTTTAGATAAGTTCAAACTTATTGTTATGATCCAAGAGAAATCAATCAATAATAAGGAGCAACAATCACAAAATGAAAATAGTTTTATTTATGCTATCATGTCAAATTTGAAGAGCCATTTTGGTTTGAAGAGATTTTTGTATCTCAAAGGTGGATTAAGGCAATACTAGTTGAGTGTGATGCCTTAAAAGATAGCAAAATATGTTTTCCTTGTAAGCTTACATTATTATGAAGTCAAGGAAATGGAAATATCTTCATAATGTAGGATTTTTTGGTACAACCTGTGTACTGTATATGCAGTGACCGGTTCCGTATGGTTATGTTTGGTTCTAAGCAAATTCATGCTATACAAAACACTTGTTTCAACCATGGTATCAGAACTTCACTATGGATAGGTATGGTTTATTGTTAATGAGGGATTTCCAATGTTTTTACCAGGTATTAGAGAAAATTCGTGCCATTCGTACCCTTATGTAAAAACTTCATATCTTACGCATATTCATGCTATCTAAGAACGTTATATTGGAAACCCTACAATTTGGTTTGGGTATGAATTATTCAGAAATGGTGTGAAAGAAATGTTAGATTGGTTTGTAAATATGATTCAAAGGCATATCTTTATACTCATATATATGCCTCTGATCGCTTCTTTGATGACAACACTGGTTTTAACATTTCTAATGCTAATTTAGGAGCATCTCCCTCATCTTCATAAGGGCCAATTAAACCCGAGAGAATGAGCCGGGTCTCGAATCCAGGGCAGGAATCATGCAAAATGGCTTTTCGGAGGACACAGTAAGCCTTTGGCGCTGACGGTGACAAGTCCAGCTCACCAATGTGCTTGGAGAGTGCTTTGCATTTAAGAAGCTCTGTTTGTCCATCTGGGCTGTACTTGTTGCTGAAGCAGAAAATAAAGTTGTTGAGCAAGTTCCCAATGTAGTGGGCCATAGACCTATCCAGAGTTCCTACTTCAACTTTCTCCCGAGAGCCACCCCTTCGCATTGCAAATGCATCAAGCTCCACTGCATCCTGCATTTGGTTCAAATTATTGCAAAATGAGTATAATGAAGACAAACAAACATAACAAACACACGCAAGTTGAATTGTTGGGTCAGACTTGCCTCGGTGCCTTCATCAATGTCTTCAGTTTGCGCAAGGTTAATTCCTTTGCCTTTGTACTTCACGTCAGCAGTTTTCCCTTCGAGTACCTTGAATGGCCTCGTTTGAACTGGTGGTGGTTGAAGCGTTTTCAATTGGCAAAGCACCCTTGCCAGTGCTTGCTCGGTGGTGTCCGTGTCATGCCCGATCAGCTCCTCATACGTGTCGTCGGGCTGGGTGTGGTCGAAAGTGAAACTGCCATTCTGCAAATTTACCAATGCTGCCAGCATCTCATCTTCTCGCAAGCCGAGAATATGTTGCAAGTCATGCATGAACACATACTCCCGCCCATCAATGATGATTGGAACAAGGCCATGGATTCGAAGCACGACATCATCGAACTCATCTATATCTTCTGGCTCCGCTGATGTGGATGCACGTGTTGCCTCTTGCGCAGCCAAGATTGCTTCGTGCTCCGTAGATAAATCTTCCTCTTCACCCGAGTCGTTCATCTCGTTCACCTGCTCACTGGGATTGTGTTTGTTGCTGGCCACAGTCGTTGGAAACTCATTAAGCAAAAAAATAACAGTAATCTCACTGGATAGAAACTTCTTTCCTACACTTTCAAGATCAAAAGTTTTCAGCTAATCCTTCGTCAGCTCCAAGTAATGATCGTTATCCAAGTGACTAATAAATCTATTGAGACGAGCAATAAAGGGTCTATCTCCTTTCCATATATAACTAAGCAAGTTATATGGAATCCACATGATAGTTGAGCCAGGAATTTGTATGGCATAAGGCTTCAAAGTTGCATCTATACACTGACTCACGTACGTGAATGCATCCGTATTAGCCCGTAGAATGGCAAGCATGTCTATTCTACCGGTAAACATACAATAAATACGATCTAACTGATCTAAAAACTCTGTGGGGGCTAGCAGATTGGCCAACTCTATTTTAGGGGACGACATTGTTATGCAACTAAGAACACTAATTGACCAGCAAACTAGTAGTTTAATTGAACAAGACAAGCTAAATTACGAGGAAACAAATTTCAACAAAGCAAGAAGTGACAACAAAATGAAAACCCCCACTCTTATATAGAGGGACGCGTATCCAAAAATAAATATTATTATAAAGCCAAATAAAATAATTTCTATTTATAACAACAATCCAATTTGGCAGTAATATTTATCACAAAGGAATATTCGAATTACAATTCAACATAAATTGTTTCTATTCCATCTCATCAATTTCTGTAGTTTCTCTAGCGCTGTTTTCCAAAACATTGAATGTTGGTGTCCTCGGTATCCATCTCTTTCCAACTCGAACTCTAGACATCCTCCATTCTTGATGCCTTGTTCTAGCATTAGAGGATTGTCATGCTGTCTTTCTGACTGAATTTGAATTGGAGATCATTGAACACAACTCTTTAGTTCTTGTGTTTTGAAAGTGTCCTCGACCCAAAACTCCTTTGTAAAACCATTAGAATATCTCAACCAATGTATTGCTAAGTCCCTTTCCTCCACCATGCCGTGAATTTTTGAAATACGCAGCCTTTGCCCTGTAATGACTCTTTTTCATGCCTTGCGTATTCCAAATAGCTAGTGATCCATAAGTTTCATAAACCAAGGTCCATGAGCATAGAAGATGTGTTGTTCATAGAAAATTTGTATTAGTTTAAATCTTTACAAATACATAAATATGAAAGTAAAAAATATGAGACACACATACCATATAGTGGGTTATGTGTGTTTCTCCCCATGCATCGATCATCAATTCAGTAAATGTTTTGACTTCTCTTGCGTATCTATCCAAATCATCATCTCTCACAATCTTTTTGTTGATAGTTTGTGACAAGGCATCAAATGCTTGCCAAACCTTAGCACGTGTACTTGCCATGCGATGATCTGAGCCAATATTTGTCGTGCATTGACATATTTTCCTCCAGTACTCCCATTCAACACTGCTGTCACGTGTAGTATGATTTGACAATAGGTGTCTCACTTTCGCACCACCCATTGAAACTTTTGCTAAAACATCTTGCGTTTTTCCACTCATCTCAACGTCTTTGGTAAGACTCACGTGGCCCCCGTGCAATCCCATATCGGATAAAATTATCTCTAAATTTCTAATGCTAACATCTGCTCTTGATTTGGGCTGCATCTTCCATGCGTAACAACAATGCAAAATTAATAATTTGTCCAATATTCGTAATTCACAATGCATTGTGCAAAAATGGACTCTTTCGAGAGGAATGTTCAACACAGGACTCCAAGCTTTGTCTAGGTTGTGCCTATTTGGTGCAAGACGTTGGTTGCAATTCAAAATACTTTTGTTCCACCTAGATTCAAACATACAATATATACAAAAATTCTTTGCATTTGCACCGAGACCACAAACGTACATGCATTTCAAAGTCTTCAAATCAGCAGCTAGGTGCCATTCTACAACAAAGCTTTTTCCTTCAACATTGAGCAATTTGCCTTCATTTTGTGCATGTATTATCTTAGATATACTACATTTTTCTAATAGCCACTCCAGTACGTCGTGAGACTCCTTAGGAACTTCAAATGCAGCTATCCACCATATGTGATTTTCGGATTGCACACTAAATTCTTTACAATAACTTCCGCCAAACTGTTGCAATTCACGATTCATCAAGGTGATTGTGACACGTTCAAGTTTACGCCCTTTTATGATTTATGCTTCGTCCAACTTAATAACAAATATAACTTTACCTCCGCAATCTGTAAAACAGAAATTTTATTACTAAAACATATTAGTTGAAGAAAAGCATACAATTGAAAATCGAAATTCACAATAAATGTTCTTACCATTTGTTCTAACTTCGTAATGTCGGATCATCATCGCTTGGACCTTTTCCAGATCTAAGAATATATTATTGCCTTCATGATAACGAAAACATGTCGGAGGTCCTTTCTTCTTATTGGTTACTGTAAAAGAATCCTCAATATGTTGAAACTCTCCTAATTCAGAGAGCAATATCGAATTGCATTTTCGTTTGGCAAATTCGACAAGTTTATAAGTAGGTATTATTTGATGGCGTTTTAACCCTTTTTTGTCAGAGCGTTTCATATACTTCTTCAAAACTCTATACCCCTTGTGACTCACACCTCCTTGGTCACATGCGTACACCATCTCTTTAACATTTGGATTTGGCTTGAACTTGTCGACTAGCTTTTTTGCAATTCTCAAGCGAATTGAATCACTTGTTTCATCTTCCACAATCTTAATCAAATCTTTATCCTTCAAAAAATGTTTCATATATTTTTCGGCAATAAAATCTTTTCCAACCGTCTTTTTCAAGAACTCTTTTGTGTCCCTCATACGTCTTTTACTGGCACCACCACCTGGTGCCAAAGCTTCCAGTTTGTGTCTCTTAGTGTTTTCATTTTCTGCTTGCTGATCCATCGAGACTCTACGCTTTCGTTGTAAGCCATATATTGTCCTATGAAATATACTGATTGAAGATTGCAATTCTTCAATTTTTGCGACAGAATTGGCAAGCTCTAATTTCAAACCATTTATCTCCTGCTCCAATTTCATATTTATTCCATGCAATGACTTTAAATTGTCATTCATACTCAATATATGAATGTTTACCGTATTTGCCAATGTCTCAGCTTGAATTTTTCGAGAATCCATTGCTTGAAAATAGCCAAGCAGTCCATTCCGACCATCCCCAACGAACCTTAACAAACTATGTACATCAGAAAATTTAGGAGGAGCATCTACCAGTTGATTATGAGGGTATAAATCACCTCTTACCCATAGGTCAATATGTTTTTTTCCTTCTAATCTCCAACAATGCATGTCATACGGATTTAAGTTAACACCCCATGCAACTTTGGTGGTCGCATAATCTTTCTCTAACTTCACATGTAAGTGATATTTGGTTGTCATCTTGAAGATGTCGAATTTCCCAAAAGAATCTATGTAGAACATTACAATATACGTTAATCAAATGGTGTCAAAGTTCACTGTGAACTAACCATGATATAAGCTTTATTAGGCATATACTAGTTTCCATCCCTAGGGTCCTATTGTAGTTAGGACAATGAAAGGTCGTCCTATACTAACCCTACTCTAGTTGTAATTTGTAACTTACCTATTAGTTGCCTATTATAGTCTATGCAAATAACCTACAATAGTCTATGAAAATGAGACCTACATTTAGGCCTTAACTCTTGCTCACCTTGTATGGTAACCCAAGGTAAAGGTGCCACGTAGGATTGATTAGCACTAAATTAATTATGATTAGAAAACTTGTTTAGGCAAGGAAGAGGCCCTTTTTGAGTCCAAAAAGGGCCCTAATGAGGACAATGAAATTCTTCAGCTGTTGATGTATGTTCGAGATTGAGAAAACTAATTTTTTGTTCCTCGAAAAAGTCCATCCACCAATGTTGATCAAACTCATCAAAAAAATGATAAGCTGGCTGAATACTTGATTCCAAAAAAATTAATGAGCAAATGGATCAATCTCACGATGTTCTCTTTGCACCTTTTGTTCTTCTAGCAAGGACTTCAAGGGAGACAACACAACAAGCTTGATTTGAGTCGATGGAATGTTAAGCAAAAATCAAACTCCTTCAAGAGGTAGCCATGAAACTGAATTTGAAAATAGTTTGCCCCATAATAATATAATACTTGATTCATTACATTTGATCTTAAATTGGTGCTGAAAGCTAATATCATTAATATTAGCTATGCATCACTCTGTTTCGTTGGACGCCTTAACATAATCACGAAAATCATATGTGTGTTTAATTAATTACATGTTTGGCTTTGGCACATATGATTCCTCTACAATGTTTTGAAGCACTGGTAAAGAAAATGCTTCTTGCGTCTCAACCTCTTAGATAAGCAACTAAACATTTGATCAATTTGATCGTGGGTATGTCCTGCCAACAAAAATCCTGTTTTTATTTTTTTGAAAAAAAATTTCTCCACTAGCATGGACAAGTATGTTAAAACAGTTTGGTTTTTATTTTCCCTAGCAGTGTTGTCAAGCTGCAAATAAAGTATTTCTGGAATATTTTCACCAAATTCGCAAATTATCTTATGTACAATGGTGATCATCAAATTTGGATCATTTCGAACATTGGCATAATTAAAAAAGACCTTGGACTCCAAAGTGCCATTAAACATAAGTGCTCCAACGAGATGAACCTGAATATAATCTGCATCATTCAAATTTTTGGGCACTCTGACAAAATGAGGCAACATTGTTTTCTTCTGATCCATGCCATCAATAACAAGGCCCAGATATTTTTGTGGACATTCTAAACATTTCTTTCGATGCTTGGCTGACTTTTGTCTTTCAACTGTTTATTGATTTTTGCGCAGTTGAAGAGCTTTTGTAGCATCCACTGAAAATACAATGATTCACTTATTTAATAGAATAAAGATCATACTGTGATGGCCTAATTTGAAATGCAAAGGCATATCAACTGATTCAAAAGTGGAAATGTAGAGAGCTTGTCAATTAGAAGAATTGTAGTGGTTGATTTTATAAAGATTGCCACTTCTTCTCCCAAAAGCTAGAACTTTCCAAGATTTGTCAAAAATTGTGCAGCCTTGCATGTCGAATTCAACCTTCCGACCCAAATCTGTAATTTTGCTAATTGAGAGCAGATTTTTGGTCAGATTTGGAACATGGAGAACGTTGGTCAAGCAACTTGACTTCACCCCTCTGAAATTTGACCCTGACTTTTCCTTCACCCTCAATAGTATGTTTTGAGTTGTCACCAAGTGAGAGTGGGTGTATGATTGATAGTCTTTGAACCAGTCCTTTTGGTGAGTCATATATTGAGTTGCTCTTGAGTCTAGGTGCCAAGAATCGATATCATGTGTCTCATTTTCATTTTGTTGTTGAATCGCAAAACTGGTTGAAACAAGATTTGCTTGTTGTTGGAACTACTTGTTCTTCTCATTGTTGAATTTTAAAGTTCTGTAGTCCTTGATAAGATGACCAATTATCTTACAATATTTGTAGAATAGGCTCTATTTTGGTGTTAGCATTTGTGCTAACATAGAAAAAATAAAAAAGAGAAATAAAACTCCGTGGCATGTGTTTTATAAGTCCATGTATGAGTGTCTATTAATAAACTTCCGCCATGGCATGTGTTTGTAAGCCCATGAGTAGAAGCTTAAAAAAATAATAAAATAGCTTAAACTTAGATTTAGAACTTAGACTTATGAAACTTAAGATTAAAAATATTGTGTCTTAAGTTTTCCTAAGTTAAGAAACTTTGAAGTTCTAAATCCTAAGTTAGAAGACTTAGAATTTTGCTTTGCACAAGAACACAAATCATGTTACACAGTAACACAGACAGAAAACACTCTCCACAGCAAGCTCACATAGCAACTGTATTTCTCAAAATGAAATTACATTGTACATATAGTTGTTCACTCAGGCAACCCATGCATGACCCAGGTTGTCGTTGGCGGGACGCGTGTCCCGTTGACTTGCCTTGTGGCGAGGCCAACTGATCCTTATCCACTGATAGGACCCACAATACAGTAACACAATAATTCTACTTTAATTCTAACTCTCTCCTTTAAAGTAGATTCACTTTTAATACAGTCATATACATAGCTTTAAAGTCAACAAACTTTAAGTATAGAAAGCTTTGATCTAAACTTATCAAACTTTTCTCCAATAAGTGGCTTAGTGAAAATATCAGCTAGTTGTTCTTCTGTGCTATAATGAACAACATCAATTTCACAACTTAGCAGCCTCTCACGTATGAAGTGATACTGAATCTCAATGAGTTTAGTTCTCACATGGAATAGTAGATTCTTTGCTAGTTGAATGCCACTCTGACTGTCACTATGTAAAGTCATGGAATTTTTCTGTTTCATGCCAATTTCTTCCAAGATTTGTCTCAACCAGAGAGCTTCATGTGTTGCACTCATTGTCTTATACCCTGCTTATGTGGTGGAAAGAGCAATTGTACTTTGCTTCTTACTAGACCAGGAAAAGCAACTACCACAAAACTGGAATATATATCCTGTGGTGGATCTACGATCATCATAATCACCTCCCCAATCCGCATCCACATAGCCACACAACTCAGGTAAACCATCATGCTTCATGTAAATCAAGCCATACTCTATAGTGCCTTTCACATAACGCAAAATGCGTTTAGCTGCCTTCCAATGCATTTCCGTAAGTGCTACCATAAACTGACTTACAATGCCAACAACATAGCATGTATCTAGTCTAGTCGTGGTAAGGTAAATCAAGCTCCCTACTAACTGTCTATATAGCGTAGCATCAAATGACTGTGACTCATCAATATTAGAAAGATATTTACCTGGTTCAATAGGAGTGTTTACAGGTTTGCAATCCTACAACCTAAACTTGTGCAACAACTCTTTGACATACTTCACCTGTGTTAAACCCACTTCGTGTCCTTTTTGCCACACTTCTAGTGCAAGGCGGTAATGCATCAGACTGAGATCTGTCATCTCGAACTGTTCCATGAGGTCTTTCTTAATCATGTCTATCATCTCTTGATTATTTCTCATAATAATTAAGTCATCAAAATAAAGAGCAATCAAAGCAACCATACCATCAAAGTATAAGACATATAGATTTGGATCAGAATGTGTTCTCACCATCCCCTTTGAATGAAAGTAGGCATCAATCCTGCTATACCACGCATGTGGTGCTTGTTTAAGACCATAAAGTGCCTTCTTCAAGTGACATACTTTATATTCTTGTCCCTTTATTACAAAGCCTTCAGGTTGATCCATGAACACTTCTTCTTCTAACTCACCATTTAGAAAAGCAGATTTCACATCTATTTGATGCAAAGGCCAACCAAAATGTGAAGCTAAAGTAGCGAGTATTCCACTTACAAACTGACGCAAAGGTCTCCTCATAGTCGATGCATTTATTTTGTGCGTACCCTTTGATCACCAATCTTGCTTTGTGCTTTGCTATACTTCCATCTGCATGGTACTTAGTCCTGTATACCCATTTGCAACCAATGGGTTTCTTGCCAACTGGTGGTTCTACTAAGTCCCATGTGCTATGCTTAGCAGTTGACTCCATTTTCTCTCCCATGGCCTTGACCCAAATGTCATCATCCTTCGCTTCACCATAAGTCGATGGTTCTTTGCTTTGAATAATGCTAGATAAGAGAGCATAATTTTCTTCATACCTTTTAGGTAGTATCTTCTCTCTTGTTGATCTTCATAGCTCTCCCTGGTTAGATGATCCTGGAAAGTCATCTATGTCGCGGCTCTCCAACAATCTCTCAAACCACTTAGGGAGCTTTCTGTCAGGTGATCGGCTTCTTGGTGAAAATGTATCCCACGGTACATCCTTCTCCTTGTATTTGTCACTTGCAATTTCAATCCTTCTTACACCAAAAGGTTTGTCCCTACCTCTCCAACCTATTTCTTGAGGTTGAGTATCTTGAGATGTATCCTCATGTGCATCACTCGGAAGGTCAATGAATGGATCATCATCAGGTGGTATCCTCACTATACGATCTTTCCCACTGGATGTGTCTATCTTCTCAGCATCATCGTCTTCATACATCTTAGATTCATCAAAGATAACATCACGGCTTATATGGATTTTGTTTTCGACTGGATCAAATCATCCATAGCCCTTCACACGATCATCATATCCTAGGAATATGCACTTGATAGCTTTTACATCAAGTTTACGTCTTTCTTCCTTAGGAATGTGTACAAAGGCCTTACATCCAAAGATTCGCAAGTGGTTCACCTTTGGCTTCTTCTTTGTGAATGCTTCCTCAGGTGTTATCTTTGGTATGGCAATGGTAGGACTTCTATTATGAAGATAGACTGCCATGCTACATGCTTCTGACCACAAATCTTTTGGTAGTTTCATCTCAGCTAGCATAGATCTGGCATTTTCCACAATCGTACAATTCTTGCGCTCAGCTACACCATTGAGAGCAAGAGTATGAGCTTGCGTAAATTGTCTTTTAATTCCACATTGATCACAAAGATCATTGAAGTCATTAGACTTGTACTCACCTCCACTATCTGATCTTAGGACTTTGATCTTCCTACCTGTCTGATTTTCGACCAATGTTTTGAAGCTCTTGAAGTTATCAAATACATATGATTTCTTCTTCAAGAAGTAGATCCACGTCTTACGTGACATATCATCAATAAAGGTCATGAAATAGAAGGCTTTACCTAAGGACATGGTCCTCATAGGCCTGCATAAATCTGTGTGGATTAAATCCAGGATGTTCTTTGCTCTTGCAATGCCCCCTTTATTGAACTTCTCTCGATGCTGCTTCCCATGTACACAAGATTCGCACATCGATTTCAAGTGATCTTCTATGGTAGGCAATCATGTTACCATCTCCAATTTTCTCATCAAACAGAGGCTTCCCAAGTTCAAGTGACCAAGCCTCTTATGCCACAACTCAGTTTGCGATGGAATGGACGATACAAGTCCATGTTGCCCCTTAATTGTAGCATTCAACTTGTACAATTTTGTATTGGGCTCTCTTACTCCATCCGCAATAACTTTGAAATTTTGGTTCGCATCCTTCACAAAGCAACGATCATGGGTGAATTCTACTTTCAACTTTTGATCAGTAATGACTCCAACAGAAAGTAGATTTTTCTTCAAACTTGGTACGTAAACTACCTCTCTGATCATCCTGCTTTTGCCATCAGGTAGTTGAATTGAAACAATGCCTATCCCCTTGATCATGCACACTTGCTTGTGAAACAGTTTTTTCCATTATCCAACACCTTCAAACTACTGAACCAATTCTTGTTACCTGTCATGTGTCTTGTGGCTCCTGAGTCAATATACCATGCTTGATCATCTTGATTAGATGACAATGCATATATGAAAATGCTAGAGTCTTCAATCTCACCCTTATCGACAAGGTTACCTGCTTGTTTTGGTTTCCCCTTGCCTTGTTCCGCCAGAAATTTGCGACATTCACTCTTCCAATGGCCCTTTTTAGCACAATGGAAGCACTTGCCTTTCTTCTTAGTTTTAGTGACAGTCGTAAGCAAACCTCTATCGCAGTTTCTTCTACAAAAGCAAAATACATGGTTGTGTCTCAATCTATTAAGGAAGCGTTTTGGTTTATCGGCCAACCCTAGATTTCACTCTAGGAGTAAGCACATTGAAATTAGATATCACTACACTAGGGACAAGGTTCTCAACAAAGAGGTAAGCTTAACGTACTGCATAATGCAGGACATGGTTGCATGGAATTCTCTATAGAATGGATATTATTGATTTGCATGCCTTAAGTGACTTTACTCATCAAGATCTTCCTTCATGACTAGTTTTTGTCTATCATTTGAATGATGATTTCTATTGGCATATGGTTTTTTGTATCATTAGATGAGTTTAAAGGTACTGGTAGCATGTTGTACTTTCACACATGTGAGCCTCTTTGCATGAATTTGGAGCCAAATTGTGGAGTTCAAGCCAAGATAAGCTAGAAATCAATGTATTGGCTTGTAATCTAGCTATTAGATCTTGTTTGGATCTTATGTAGGTGCTTTCTCCATCATTTCTAGGATCAATTGGGTTTATTTTGCTGTATTTTCAACAATATTCAACAACACCCTTGAGTCCAAAGTATTTTTGAACTACCCTAATGTTTAAAATAATCCAAGTTTAACAATCACCATCATTTACAAAATAAGATGCCAATTGGTCACTTTTTTTTTTTTTAATTATCTATAATTTGACAAGACTGCTAGAGAAAACAAAAATCAAAATGTGCTTATATACTTATCAATGTTGATAGACACAAAATTTCAAAAAATAAAAAAAGGATTCTTGTTGGTGGGCCACACCCACAATTCAAATAGATCAAAAATGTTTTTCCAAGAGGCTTTAATAAAGTGAAATTCTTTCCTAGTGCTTCAAAATATTGTTGAGAAATTTTATGCATTAAATCAAGTGTGTCCTTAATGTTGTACATATGATTTTCAAAACTTCTCATGAGACAATGCATTGTATAGCTAATATTAATGGCATGAGATTTTAGCACCATTTAAAATTAAATGTAATAAAATCGGGATCAGTAAACAACATTCCAATTTGATTTCATGGTTACTTCTTGAAAGAGTTCAATTTTTACTTAATTTGCCTTATACTCAAGTCAAGCTTGCACCATTGCCTCTTCTAAAATCCATGTTAGAAGAACATAAGACTCAAAGAGAACATCATGAGATTGATCCATTTGTCTCATTAAACTTTCTAGAATCAAGCATTCAAGCAATGTCTAAAATTTTTTATGAATTTGATTGGCATTGGTGGATGGACATTTTTGACAAACAAAAATCCAGTTTACTCAATCTTGGAGATGTATTTTCAACTAAAAGGATTTCATTGGCCTTTCAAGTCAATAGCTCCATCAATTATTGTTGAACCTTCAAATGCTCGACAAAACAATGACTTTTTACAATTTGTGTAAGGTGAAGAATGTGAGATTATTTTTGGTTCAAGAAACACAAACAAATTGTAAAAATTGTCAAAGTGAAATGGTGTGGTAGATTTTATTATTATTATGATTTATTGTCAGGATTAAACCATGGGGAGATAGACTAGTTAAACATCACACATTTTAAATAGGTAATTAAAATTACTAAAAGAAATTACTCTTGCTCAAAATCCCAATAAAAATGTCATGGCATTTAATGTTTGTATTGGTTGCAATTTTATTTTTTTTAATAGAAATGCACGTAACTGATGTGAAAAATTGTCAACTAGTAGTATTTTCCTAACTTGAGATTTTGTAGGCCTATGGCCAAATAAAAGTTAGAGATAGGTTCATACATGTATGTAGAGGCCCAAAGTATGTGTACACTACTTTTGAGGTCACATTAATTAGAGGAGGTCGAGTGTGGAGCTCTTCTATTGGCTCATAATTTGGTGCATTCCTATTTGACCAAATTTCTAGGTATATGGGTGAATCCTATTGGACCCCAATTTTAGCCTATCATAAGACAAGTGGCCAAGAGGCACTATGGCTGCTATAAATAGCCATCTCCACGAGTATGTACACATCTCATTTTCATTCTATTGAATGAATGTTATGCTCTTTGAAGATCCATCTTCTTCTCTCTCACTTTTTTGTTCATATCTTGCATTCTAGCCACTAGAATTGTGATTTCTTTGTTGCTATGGCTTCACACGTGTGAAATGCAGGTTGTAGGCTCTGAAGTACGGACAGGGACAGCAAGTTTCTGTTTGTGGAAGCTTATGATCAGATTTTGATGTTTAGTTGATGTTTAGTATGCTTAACATCACAATTTCTATCATTTTTTCAATCTAGATGTGCATAACTTCCATGGCCAAGATCTTTATGAAACTTTAGCATCTTTTGGATCTGAGTTTTTCACATGGTATCAGAGCATTAGGCGGCCAAATGTGCAGGTTTTGCCAGATTTAGAAGAGATTTGTGGGCGAGTTTGCTTTTGTAGCATTCCAATCAAGTTTCTAGCTAAAAATCTTGTTGATTTATGTGTAGAAATTGGATCTTTGTGATCAAAACATCATTTGTATGCATTTCAATTGAAGTAGGGCGAATTCCCTCTGTACTTATCAGAATAAGGAGACAAAAATTGTTTTGGAAAGAGGGAGATGCAAGATCCAACAAGATCCTATTAGTTTTCCATTCTAGCATATAGTTTTTTTGATTCAATTTCTTGCTTCTTCATGTCAAAAACTTCAAAATTGATGTAACCCTCTGATTTTCAGTTTGCTGAATGATTCAAGAGTGTATTTCAATCTTAGGAGTGAGGGAAAAGCAAGTATATTGAGGTTTGGTCTTGGTTTGATCAAGAAATCATAAAACTAGTGGCTAAAATTAAGGAAAAAGTGAGGAAAAGAGAGAAAAAGTAAGGTTTTAGGTTCCAAATCTTTGTGATTTCTTCTTGTGTTTCATTTGTTGATTCAAGAGAGTGCTTAGTGCATTGGAACAGGTCAAAGATCAGAGATCAATCATTGCAACATGGCTACAAATGGAGGCTACATGTTGGAAAGCAATGATAGGCTTACCTCCCTCAACTATTCTACTTGGAAAGTAAGGATGGAGTCTTTGCTTGAGATGAATGAGTTGATGGATATTGTTGTAGGTGTGGAGGAGAGACCTTTGGCACCTCAAGAACAATTGAGGTATGACAAGAGGGCAAAGAAAGCCCTTCACATGATCAAGATGAATGTGACAAATGAGCTTATCAAAGAGGTTGGTAAGTGCACATCATCTAGTGAAGCTTGGGAAGCCTTGAAGAAGGTTTATGAATCCAAGTCTACTTCTAGAGTGTTGACTTTAAGAAGGCAAATCTTTTCTTGTATGCAAAAGAAGAGTGAGAATGGACATGCTTTTGTTTTGAGAGTTAAAGCATTGAATGATGAGTTAGCATGCATTAATGATGGCATAAATAATGAGGAGCTTGTTCAAGTGATTCTCAATGGCTTGTTGGATGATCATGCTAATCTTGTTCAAAGTTATGCTATCCAAAAATGTTTACCAAGTGTTGGAGACTTGCAAGAGGTCTTGTTGGCTGAAGAATTCAGGTTGCAAGCAAGAGTGGGAGCATCTTCTACATCTCAAGGAGGAGAAGAGGAGGCAATGTTCTCTAAAGGCAAGTTCAAGGGCAAAGGTAAAAGCAATTGGTCTAAAGGGCAAGACCAAGGTGAGCACTCTACTTTTGGCAAAAAGAAGGATAGATCTAAGCTAAAATGTTTCTATTGTGGAGTCAAAGGGCATTTTGCTAGTGATTGTTTTAAGAAAAAGAGGGATCAAGGGGAAAAGCAAACCAATCTAACTATTGATGAGGGTGGGGATGAGCTTCTTTCAAATGATGCTTTTGTTATGTCATCTTGCTTGTTGGCTAATCATGGAGACATTGATCCTTGGTGGATTGATAGTGGAGCCACTTCTCATATGACATATCATAAAGAGTATTTTTCATCTTTAATGGCATTTGATGGTGATAGGAAGGTAATCTATACCGCAAATGATGGTGAGTGTGCAATCAAGGGGATTGGCACAATTCCTATTTCACTTTCTACAAATAGGAATATAGAATTGAAAGATGTTTTGCTCATTCCATCCATTACCAAGAACTTACTTAGTGTAAGCCAAATGCTTGACAAAGGATTCAAAGTTGAGTTTGATGGTGATGCTTGCTTGATCAAAAAGGGGTGTAGTATCATTGCAAAAGGGAAAAGGCAAGGGAAATTGTTCAAGCTTGATGCATGTGTTGTTGCTAACCAAGTTGGATGCATGGCAAATGAACAAATGTCAATTCAAGAGGTATGGCATAAAAGGATGGGACATCTCAACTACAAGGCCTTGGAGGTAATAGCCAAAAAGGAGGTAGTAAGGGGACTTCCCAAGTCTCTTACTTGCTTGAATCATGTTTGTGAAGAATGTGCTTTGTCTAAATCACATAGATTGCCATATACTAGATCTATATCTAGATCTAAGATGCCTTTTTCTCTCTTGCATTCGGATATTCATGGTGTTACTACAATTAGCAATGGAGGTGCTAAGATGTATGTAACTTTCATTGATGATTTTAGTAGATTTTGTTGGGTTTATCTACTAAAAAGCAAGGATGAGGTGTTTGATGTGTTTGTCAAGTTCAAAGTTGCTATTGAGACTCAATTTACAACCAAAATCAAATGCTTGAGGAGCGACAATGGTGGTGAATACATTTCTAACAAATTCAAAGCCTTTTGCGATGAGCATGGGATCAAGAGGGAGTACACATGTCCAAGAACACCACAACAAAATGGAGTGGCCGAGAGGAAGAATAGAACCTTGTGTGAGAGTGCAAAGGCAATGAGATTGAATGCTAATCTTCCTAAACCTTTTTGGAGTGATGCTTTGTTGTGTGCAAATTTCCTATGCAATAGATGGCCAAGTGTTGTATTGGAAGGAAAAACCCCTTTTGAAGCTTTGTTTGGTACGAAGCCTAATGTCAAGTTTCTAAGAACTTTTGGATGCATTTGCTACTTCAACATTACTCTTGATGATAGAACTAAGAAGGATCCATCTTCAAGAAAGGGCATTTTTGTTGGTTATAGTGAAGTAAGCAAAGCATATAGGATTTATGTTCCTTCAATCAAGAAAGTGTTCACAAGTAGGGATGTCATTTTTGATGAAGGTAACATTCCAAAAGTTGTTTCAAGTGATGATGGTGTTGTTGCAACTAATGTGCTTGATGACAATGGAGTTGATGACACATTGGATGTGGATGTTGAAGAAGCCTCTTCAAGTCAAATTCCAAGGAGAACTCCAAGGCATAAAGTGAAACCCTCAAGGCTCACTTATGATGGCAAAGGTAAGCAAGTGGTGGATGGATCCAACTATGCTTTCCTAACTTCTTTTGATGTACCTTCATGTGTAGATGAAGCAAGGCAAGAAGAGGAATGGATCCAAGCAATGGATCTTGAGTTTGAAGCACTTATGAAGAACAACACATGGAGATTGGTGGAGCTTCCAAAGGGCAAAAGTGCAATTGGATGCAAATGGATCTTCAAGGTAAAGACAAATCAAGATGGATCTATCAACAAGTTGAAGGCAAGGTTGGTGGCTAAAGGTTATGCTCAAGAGCATGGCATTGACTATGAGGAAACCTTTGCACCCGTGGCAAAGATGGTGAGCATAAGAGTAATCATTTCCCTTGCAACTCTTTATGGATGGGATCTTTGGCAATTAGACATTTCTAATGCTTTCTTGAATGGTGATCTTGAAGAGGAAGTCTACATGGAGCAACCCGAGAGCTATGTTTCTCATAGCAAGCCTAATCATGTGTGTTTTCTACAAAAAAGTTTGTATGGTCTTAAGCAAGCACCAAGGAGTTGGTATGCTAGGCTTAACTCTTTTCTACTTTCTCAAAACTTCACTATGAGTGAGTATGATCATTCACTTTACTTTAGAATTAGTGCTAATGATGTTACAATCCTTCTAATTTATGTGGATGACATTATTTTAAGTGGAGGGAACAAGGAAGATATAGAAGATATCAAGAAAGCACTAAAAAAGGAATTTGAAGTGCATGATCTTGGTCTTTTGAGCTATATCTTAGGAATAGAAGTAATTAGAACTTCTCAAATCACTTTTATTTCACAAGAGAAGTATGCTATTTCTATTCTCAATAGATTTCATATGGTAGATGCAAATCCTATTGATACACCTATGGAATCACATGTAAAGCTAACTATAAGAGGTAATGAAAGATCCTTCGAGGACATTACTCTCTATAGGAAGCTAATAGGTTCTCTTATATATCTAACCATCACAAGACCTGATTTATCTTATTGTGTTGGTAGATTAAGCCAATTCATGCAAGATCCTAGCATAGAACATTGGAAACTAGGAAAGAGGATCTTGAGATACATCTCGGGAACAAAAGATTTTGGCATTGTTTATAGAGGCTCATCACCTAACTTATTTGGTTTTTCAGATTCAGATTTTGCAGGAGACCTTATGGATAGAAAATCCATAAATGCACATGCTATTTTCATAGGTGATGGAGCTATCTCATGGATGTCGAAGAAACAAGCAACTATATCACTTTCTTCTAGTGAGGCCGAGTACAAAAGCTTTGACATCATGCACAAAGAGATGGTGTGGATCAAGAGGATGATTATTGGAGCTTCATTTGCTGGATTTTTCAGGAGAGTCCAATCATCTTTTGTGACAACCTTTCAGCCCAAAGTCTAGCAAGCAATCCGGTTTTCCATGCAAGGAGCAAACATATCGAAGGGTGGCTTACCATTTTGTGAGAGAACAAGTGGTTGGCAAAAGAGATCAAGCTTGAACATGTCCCATCAAAGGAATGTGTGGCTGATATCTTTACCAAAGCATTGGGAAAGGACTTATTTTTTCAGCATAGAATCAAGTCTTGGTGTACTTTCTAAGTCTATGCTAAAACTAGTTGAAGAGGGAGTGTGAAAAATTGTCAACTAGTAGTATTTTCCTAACTTGAGATTTTGTAGGCCTATGGGCCAAATAAAAGTTAGAGATAGGTTCATACATGTATGTAGAGGCCCAAAGTATGTGTACACTACTTATGAGGTCACATTAATTTAGAGGAGGTCGAGTGTGGAGCTCTTCTATTGGCTCATAATTTGGTGCATTCCTATTTGACCAAATTTAGTAGGTTTATGGGTGAATCCTATTGGACCCCAATTTTAGCCTATCATAAGACAAGTGGCCAAGAGGCACTATGGCTGCTATAAATAGCCATCTCCACGAGTATGTACACATCTCATTTTCATTCTCTACTTGAATGACTGTTATGCTCTTTGAAGATCCAATCTTCTTCTCTCTCACTTTTTTTGTTCATATCCTTGCATTCTGGCCACTAGAATTGTGATTTCTTTGTTGCCTATGGCTTCACACGTGTGAAATGCAGGTTGTAGGCTCTGAAGTAACGGACAGGGACAGCAAGTTTCTGTTTGTGGAAGCTTATGATCAGATTTTGATGTTTAGTTGATGTTTAGTATGCTTAACATCACAATTTCTATCATTTTTTCTCAATCTAGATGTGCATAAACTTCCATGGCCAGATCTTTATGAAACTTTAGCATCTTTGGATCTGAGTTTTTCACAACTGATTTTATTAATGCTTGATTCCAAAGGCATTTTACCCCAAAAATATATATATGTAAAGCACTTGTTTTTTATGTTTTATGATTTCTTGGTAGTCACTTTCCTCACTCACCTTCACTCTCTTTCTTTTTTTGGCTAGATTTTGACATGAGTTTGTATAGTATGTCCATTGTATAGTTATCCGAAGTAACTGAGTTCTTCTCACTAGATATAATTTGTCCTCCAAGCTTATCAACATTTTTTTCTCTTTGGGAGTTTCAACTTAGTTGTCGTTCATCCATTCCTACTCATCCTTTCTCCAACCTCTAGATCCTTGAAAAACTTTGTGCAATTTTGTGCTCTTCCTCTCTTGTCCACTGTTGAGACTCTTGGTGACATCATTGTAAAATTTGGTCTTTGCTTCCTAATCTTCTTTGCCAACTATTGAATTTCTTCTGCTATTTGAGGTTCTGGTTCTTGCACTTTATTTGTAATTCCTCTAGTGTGAGTCTTAAGCTTTATATGACACATTGCTCTCCATTGTGGAGTAAGATCAACCTTGCTTCTTGTCTTTCGGAGTTCTCTCTTCTATTGCTTTCGTGCTTGCATTTACTCGTAGTATTGTTCTCAGATTCTTATTTATCGATTCCTTTGTCATCAATGTCTAGGCTAAACTTCTTATAATCATCGTGCTATTGAAGGATTCTTTAAAATTGACCTCATGGATCTGAAGCTTAAACTGTGTTGTTGCAAGACTTAGAGAGTAATGCAATTGCTAGTAGTTTGTAGACTAGCTTTTTTTGGCATGGATGATCGATCTTGTGATCAAAAAAGAAGCCTCAATATTTTTTCAAGCACATCTTCACAAGTCTTACCATTTTGCCAAAGATTTAGGCAGATCGAATGCCTTCTCCTTGATTATGGCTTATTTTTTAACTTTTTTTCTTTTTTGCCATCTTCATTAATTTTGCCATATCTTCAAAAGCACTCTTATATTGCAATATACAGAAGTCCTTTATTTAATTTTGTTTGATTGTGTTTTTAGTGAATCTACATGAATTCTATGCCAAGCGTGACATTTGGTCCACAACCATTGATTTTTTTTCTCTTTCTAATCCATTTTGAACATACATTTTTCAATCTACAATGTTTTTTTGTAGGTGTTGATAACTAAGGGGAGCCGTTGCTCGGTAATGGCATCCAAATTTTGACCATCACCTAGTTTATTGGCAACAACTACATCACATCATTACACTCAAATTGGGTATAATCCAACTTGATAATCATATTTAATGCATGAATATGAAATCATTCAATTGGTGGTGGCTAGATCCTTCATCAGTCATTTTTTGTTAAAAGGAGTGTATCTAGTCTAGTTTCAACTCCTCCAATGTGGAACGTTCCGGAGGCTGGCCTCCACGACAGAGCTAAGAATTACGAGGTAGTTGGAACTTTTCCTACCCCAACAAGTAGCTACATTGCAAGCAATCTAGAGCTTCTTTGGGGGAGTCCAATACTGGAGAGGATGCCCCCCTACTATGAGTAGTCAACGAATTTAACGTAGATAAATCTTAGTTGGATAAATACAACAACAATTTCTTTTGTAAATGGTCTCAACCCATCACCAATAAAAATATTCCAGATGCAATTGGAAAATTCGCTAGAAGAAAAAATAATGTAGTCAAAAAAAGTTGTGATTGTAGTGACGCTATAGGCCAAGAGACTCAATAATGTGCATCATGTACAAGAATGTACAAAGTCTATTGCAAAATTATGTTAACTATTTTTCGTGCAAAAATACATTGCAATGAATTATGTTTTTTATTTTTATTTATTTTATTTTATTTTTAAGTTCAAATAGAATTTCAAAAGACTTGTCTTGTAAATTCTGCAAACTATCAAGTCTTCAAAACTCTCTTTGATTTTTTTCATTTTGCAACATG